>PISX010016176.1:0-47114 GCA_004024625.1 Mellivora capensis
TCATCAAGATCAAAAGCTTTTGCACAGCCAAGGAAACAGTCAACAAAACCAAAAGACAACTGACAGAATGGGAGAAGATATTTGCAAACGACATATCAGATAAAGGGCTAGTGTCCAAAATCTATAAAGAACTTATCAAACTCAACACCCAAAGAACAAATAACCCAATCAAGAAATGGGCAGAGGACATGAACAGACACTTCTGCAAAGATGACATCCAGTTGGCCAACAGACACATGAAAAAGTGCTCCACATCACTCGGCATCAGGGAAATACAAATCAAAACCACAGTGAGATATCACCTCACACCAGTCAGAATGGCTAAAATTAACAAGTCAGGAAATGACAGATGCTGGCGAGGATGCGGAGAAAGGGGAACCCTCCCACACTGTTGGTGAGAATGCAAGCTGGTGCAACTGCTCTGGAAAACAGCATGGAGGTTCCTCAAAAAGTTGAAAATAGAACTACCCTATGACCCAGCAATTGCACTACTGGGTATTTACCCTAAAGATACAAACATAGTGATCTGAAGGGGCACGTGAACCCGAATGTTTATAGCAGCAATGTCTACAATAGCCAAACTATGGAAAGAACCTAGATGTCCATCAACAGATGAATAGATAAAGAAGATGTGGCATATATACACAATGGAATACTATGCAGCCATCAAAAGAAATGAAATCTTGCCATTTACAATGACGTGGATGGAACTAGAGGGTATCATGCTTAGTGAAATAAGTCAATTGGAGAAAGACAACTATCATATGATCTCCCTGATATGAGGAAGTGGAGATCCAACATGGGGGCTTGGGGGGGCAGGAAAAGAAGAAAAGAAACAAGATGGGATTGGGAGGGAGACAAACCATGGGTGACTCTTAATCTCACAAAACAAACTGAGGGGTGATGGGGGGAGGGGGGTCGGGAAAGGGGGGTGGGGTAATGGACATTAGTGAGGGTATGTGCTATGGTTAGTGCTGTGAAGTGTGTAGACCTGGCAATTTACAGACATGTACCCCTGGGCATAAAAATACTTTATATGTTTATAAAAAATTTAAAAATTAAAAAAAAAAGATTCTCTCTCTCTCTCTCTCTCGCTCCTTCTTCCTGCCCACCTCATGCTCCCTCTCTAAAAAAAAAAAAAAATGATAGTGTTATATTCACATATTTCAAACTTGAAAAGAAATTTTAAAAGCATATGCAGAGAAGTTGCCTTTTCACTCTGGTTTTCCCCAGCCACAGAGTTTCCTTCCCCAGACACAAGTGTTATCAGTGTGTTAAATATATATCCAGATTTGGGAAGAAGCAAGAAAGGCCAACTCACAAGCTCAAGCTGCCATCTTGATTCAGTCTCTGAATATAATTTCAGTGTTGTGAATGCAGCCTCAGTATAATCTTGTATTAGCCTGGAATTGCAAATTCTCACATCAGATCCAAAGAGAATTTCTTGTGACCTCTCTACCTCAGGGCTTTCTGGTCTAGGGCACTCTTTCTTTATTCCAGAACCTAGACTGTTCTTTAATCTGTTGGTGGGAGGAGAGAGAGGAAGGGACTGTAGGTGCAGAAAAGTTGACATAGGTTTTAGCCTCGACTTAACTCATCTTGAAGAAGTTTTTCCAGTTTTTCTCAAAATGCTCACACATGAGCGACTTTCTGACATTTCAAGACTATGGGATTCCATAATGCACTGATCAATCAACCGGTTTTGACTGATGCTTATTGTCTTGATGTAAATAACCATTATAGACACAAGTTATTTCCTACCCTTGGAGAGCTTAAAATTTACATGGAGCTAAAAATATTCATGAAACAAGTAATAACATGGAAAACATAAAACCAGCTCTCTGCCTCAGGGTGATCCTATTGGTTTGAGAAAAGTGCTGTTGGGATAGTTTACATAACTGATAGGTAGATGATAGATAGGTGATAGATAGACAAACAGATTTAGATATAGTTGATTACGCATAGTTACAGGTACATTCTATATATAATAATATTATACAGTGTTATAGAACTCCTATGTGTACGTGTAGATAGATTTCACAGGACTCCAATATACATCTTTAAATGGAGTATTATTCCTGGTGGCTGTTCCTTGCACAGAACATTTGAAAAACAACTCCCTAGTTTTTATGGGAATCACACCCAAAGCATGATGTATATTCACCGACTGTACACAGTGGCTGATACTTCGGACCACAGATGGACAACGAACTCTTCTCTCATTCATTTACCACTTTCTTAATTTTCCCCCCATTCTTATAAGACTTGTTCTATCTTTTCTTTCTCTGTCTCCCACTCCCCTTCCTTTCTTTCCCCACTATCCTTCTCCCACCCGGTATGATGTATACCCAGAAAGCCCTCTGAACAAACCCTCCTCTGTGGGCCTCCCTCCTAAGAAATTAGGTGGCTGGGTCAATGCTTCTGATGCCTATTTTTACACTCATGTTTGTCCGGAGTCTGACGTGGTTTATCACAGTCTCTCCAAAGGCCCATTGTTCAGCACTTCAAGAAGAATGTTGTTATATTGACTGTTAGTGCGTCAGCCCGGCTCTCTCTGGAGGAGCTTTTGGATGAAATTAGATAATTTCCATTAGGAGACCGTGCATTATTAGTCCCCGGTGCCAAACTGGAGAATGAGCCAAGATGACTATTTCTGGCCAGGCTCACCTCAGGAAGGAACCTTCTCAGCTTTAATGGGATTTTGCTATTGTTGGTTGCCTTCTGTTTGACACCAGGCCAGCCCGGGGTTGGAAATTGTTTAGAAAGCTGCATGAAATATAATAGAACCCCAGCCATTTGCTGAGGCACATTCCTGCACAATGTTTATTTTGAAGAAGGGAAAAAAATATATTGTCCTTGGCAGACAACAATAAAATTTTTTTAAAAAGCTGTAACTTGAATCTCTGACCATATGCTTCTTGTTGCCAGTTGTGTTTAAAAACTCCCTGCTGGTATCAGAGAATTTCACACTGAAGTGATAAATCTCTTGTAATATTTATAAGCATCTCCATTACAGACCCAGGAAGATATTTAAAGTCACGAAGGCCTTCAAGGCTGAATTTGGAATGGGTGGATGTTGAGGAGGAGATGAGGCCTGAAAGCCAATTCCAGACTCACCCTGATCCTAGTCTAGGCCCAGATATCGAGTCCACAAAAGTCACTCTGCCCCACTATCTCACCCAGCTGTAGGGACTGAGCCTTTGTGAGCTGGATGTGTTCTCAGCAGACTTAATCCCTGAAGCCAAGGAGGATGGGTAGGAATAACCTCCTCTTCAGTCTTGAAGACATTGGAAGGATCCACCTTTGATCAGAATGGTGGGGGTGTTGTTGGGTTTTGTCTCTGCTTTTGTTCAGTAAAGCTGGCTCACCACCAGAGTTGACTTTGGAGCAAAAGTCGTCTCTATTTTGGCAGTACTATTAGGTGAACTGTCTAAGGATATCGAAGCCTTGGACATTTTTAAATGATATTGAAATCCCTAAATTGCTTTCTTACATATATGCTTAGTGTCACAGTCTTGGCCTTTTTTCATTGTCCAATCCTTTTTAGGCTGAGTGTGTATACGTGAAAATGGTAGAACAAAACAAAATAAATCCAAAACCAAAACAAAACGAAATAGCCTTAAGGTGGGGTCTCAATAGACAGCCCTTGAAAAGGCAATCCGATTTCATTTATAAGAATTCCTTCGTTGACTAGCAGTTTCCCAAGACCGTTTAAAGATAAAATCTTCAAGTCTAGAAGCTGTTCCATCAATTGACATTTAGATGTCCTCAGACTTGTTGCTTCCTTTCGATTATTTGGCCTTAGCCTTGGCCTTTTCCTCTTAAGCTCTTTCAATAAATAATATGTACAACTAAGTCCTGACTGTTGACAACAATGGGGGAGAGGGGAAGCAGAGATCATTAAAAGATAATCACCAAAGCTAATCACCAAATCAACTTTAGACATAAATCTTGCTGTTTTCCCATGGAATCTTTCATTGGAAATGCTGACCCACCAAAGTGATGGGTGGTAGGTAAGCCCTGCACGAGAGGAAATGGACATGCAGAATTCCAAAGCCCATGCAGCTTACCAACAGACTCTGCTCTGGCCCTGCCTACATAGTGGAATGGATTCTTGTTTTAACCTGAAGGAGGCCAACACATCCTTAGGCACCAGGAACGAGTTCCATGCACCAGGCAGAATTCCAAGATGGCCCCCAAACTTCACTTCCTGGGTGTACTTGTTCAATATAATCCCCTCCCCCATTTGTGGACAGAAACTGTATGAAGGGTGGGGTATCACTCTTGTGATTAAGGTAATTATCCTGGCAAAGATGAAGAGATTTTGCAAATGTAATTGAGATCTCAAATCAGTCAGTTTCCAGTTAATCAAAAGAGAGATTGTCTTAAGTGGATATGACTTATCAAGAGAATGCCTTTTAAAAAGAAGCCTCCTCCTTCCTCAGAAGAGAGATATTCTCCTCAGCAGATATCCTACTGGCCTTCAAGAAGCAAAAAGCTATACTGTGAACTGCCTGTGGAGAGGGGCAGCATCTAGGAGCTGAGGAGGCCTACAACTAGGACGAACTGAATTCTGCCCACAGTCCGAACGAGTTTGAAAGAGGAGCAAGCCTCAGCTTGTAATGTTGTTGCATTGTCTGTGCATTGTCCAATACTTTGAACGTAGCCTTGGGAGACCTTAAGCAGAGGATCCAGCTAACCTGTGTCCAAACTCCTGACACAAAGCAGCTGTGAGATAGTAATGGGTATTGCGTTAAGCCACTAAATTTGTGGTAATTTGTTACTCAGCAATAGATGACTAACTCAACTGCCCTACAGACAGCTTGGCCAGTTTTTAAATGGTGGAAGTTCTACCTGAAATCTGCTATTGCTACAGTCCTACCAGTGGCAGTTCCTTCATAGGAGGCAGCGGTAGTGAGCAGGAGACATGGATGGGGTCCATGCCTGAGATCTCCCGATTGCCTTCAGTGGCATGTAACTGCCTTCCTGGAGTTCCTGAGGCCCTGAGGGAATATTGGTCACTTTTTTTTTTCTCTCTCGAGGCAGCACTCTGGCTAGTGGGGGGAAATGGCATTTTGTGAGACCACACTCGCCTGGGTTTAAATGCCCCATTTGGTGTTTATTAGCCATGTAACTCAGGCAAGGTATTTAATCTCATTAAGTCTCCGACTTGTAACATAGAGACAATAATATAATTTCCAAGGTTATCATGAGCAGTAAATGAAAGATCTATATGAAACCCCTGGTCCAAAGACTGGACTCCCACATGTGCTAAATAGGTTAATTTTCTCCAAGACAGCCTAAGCTCTGTTGGGCTGCCACCTTTGATCCTGCCTCTGCTGCCTGCTGGTAAGTCAATTAACTTTCTGCTTCCTAATTATCATGAGCAAAATGAAAATAGCATTAGTACTTATTGTATATGGGTGGTTATTGGAAGGATTCAAGAAAATAATCTAAGGGATGCACTCGTCACTTGCCTGGCACACAGTAATGTTAGTGTTCTTACTCTCACTCCTCTCTTGGTTCCCAAACTGGAGTGCACTGTTTCCTACACCATGATCTCATGAACTCGGACTGATGGCTAAGCTAGCCCTTCTCATATTCTGCAACACGTGTAATGTAATAAGTTATATGCTTTTCTTTCTCTCCCATTCTACCTTCTGCTTTTTCAAGGGCAGGAGCCATGACTAATTCATTTCTGCAATGCACACAAAGCTTTGCCCATGGCCTTCCACATAGCAGATGATCAAGAAATAGTGATTTGATTGAATTTGCAGTAGAATTGAACAGAGCCAGTATTGGATAGGAGCTAATTATGGAAACCAAGAAACAGTGGTGACCTTGTAGGATCATCTGGACTTTCCTTCTTGGTAATTGAGTCAGCCAAGATCAATGGGTCTCTAGTCTTGGTTGACAGATCCTGATATAAGTAGCTGTCCATACCATTCATTAATCAACCAATCGAGCATTTGTTTCTGGGAATATACATCTAGGAAATGCTGTGATGGTGCAAGCCCAGAGGTAGGTAGGAGACAGATACCTGCCCCCAGAAAGCTTCTCGATGTCACAGAGAAAGCTTCTCCCCAAGACCGGAAACTCTCTCCCTCTCAGTCCCTCTCTCCCTGCTGACGGTCTGCTCACATCCTGTCCTCTGAACGCAGGAGAGACTCTCAAGACAGCTGCTCACCATCCTTGGCCACATGACCCTCACATATTTAAGGCCTATTACTGAGTCACTCTTCAACCCTTGCTTCACTTAAGCTCTGCTTCCAACACGGGGATATTGATGACGACCTGCCTGGTAGGGCGACTCAGGGAAATAATTCATTAAAATGGCTGCGCAGTGCGACACAGAGGCCAAAGAACAAGGCCAAGCGGCTCTCCCGGCACTCCATTCATTTTCAAGGCAAAACAGTTCTGGATCAGAGCTATAAAAAGAATGCCAAAGATAAAGCAAGCCTCTCTCCCCACCTCCAGGTATTTGTTTTCAATGAGGACCCAGGCGCTCACCCACTCACCCGCCTCCTTTCTGCCTTTATCACAGCACATTCCTCATCTGTTCTTTTATTCACGCAGGCTCCTTCTCATTGTCTCCTGCTCAGAAACGTTTGATAAGAATCTCACCAAGTGGCATTAGGAAAATCCGCTGTTCAACAAAGGAACTTGTCATTGTGCCCCAGGCACTTCAAAGCTCTCACACAAGATCTTATTTTTATTATTTCTCCTTTTTTTTCCCAAAAGTATGAACAATGTGTTTTGCATCCTAGACATTCTGTGGGAAAATGTAATTCTCTCATTAGTTGCATCCTGAGCTGCTATGACAGACAAAACGATATAGTAATTCATGCTGAGATTTGTCAAAATGTTGTAAACTCTATTTTCGTCTACTGTAACATACAATAGCACTGATTAGACCTCACTGAGGGCGTCAGTGGACACCAAGGGTCAGAGGTCTCTCATAAATTAGTCCAGACTTCATGATAGAAACATTTTTGTTTAATTATTAATTAGTGTAACTGAGGGTTATGTTTGGTGCGAGGAGAGTAGAAAGAGCCTAGATTCTCATGGGAACGGCCAGACACGTCCACCAGACTCTAGAGTAATAGTAACAGGGGCAATGAATGGTGTGGGCACAGAGTGTGACGTTCAAGTGGATTTTAGACCCAACTTGGGCCTCACAATTCTGTAGATCATTCTTAACATACATGGGGTTGGTTTTACAGATCAAATTAATCAAAAAAACAAAAACAAAAACTGACAATACATTGTAGACACCAGGAATTAAGAGAAAATACGGCAGACGGCAAGGAAGCATAAACTGAGAAGGAATGAAAGGTTGGTCCTTGGGATCCATTCACATTCACCAAAAACATCAACTTTTGGCTAGTGCACACTCAGCCAAAAGTGGATAGTATTTTGCTGTGGATTTCATCCTATTTCTCCTGTCCAGCAATGGTATGTGATAAAGACCTAGTCACGTTATTTTACATATGTGTGGATTTTTAATTGACTGCAACATTGTCTTCCATTCTTTGTGTATACATACCATCTCAGACTTACTCTTCCCTTAAGAATGGACTGGTGATTGCCTTTTGCTCTCCACTCTTTCAGTTACTCATACTAACCAACTCTTTCCCCACTAGCTTTGTTGATCATTTCTAATTCTGACACAATTTCAAACTTACCCGAAAAACTGGAAGAGGAGCACAAGGCCCTCCCAGACAGTCTACCCAGATTCACCAATTATTTACATTTTGTCCCATTTGCTTTATCTATTATCTCTATACCTGTGGGGAGTTTTTTAAGCATTTTAGATAAGTTTGGACATGTCATCAGGCCCCTTTATCCCTGAGTATTTTAGTGTCTTCTTCCTTAAGAGCAAGAACATAATCTTGGGTATCACGGTTCTATGATCAAAATCGGGATATTAACATTGATATCATGCCATTATCTAATTCAGAGTGCATATTCAAATCTCATCAGTTGTCCTATTAATGGCATAGAGCTATTGCACTTTCCCTATCCAGGGTGATCTATTTTGCATCTCTTCATCTCCTTTTTAAAAAAAAGATTTATTTATTTTATTTGAGAGAGAGAGAGAGAGAATGTGCACATGAGTGTGGGGTGGAGTGGCAGAGGGAGAGGGAGAAAAAGTCCCGAGCAGACTCTGCACTATTTGAGGATCCGGGGAAGAGGGGAGAGCTCAATCCCACTATCCTGACATCACACCCCTGAGATCACAACCCAAGCCAAAACCAAAAGCCATTCACTTAACTGACATTTTTTTTTCTTTTTTAAAGTCATCTCTACGTCCAGCGTGGGACTCAAACTCAACAACCACCAGATCCAGAGTCTCATGCTCCACCAGTGCAGCCGGCCAGGCACCCACTGTTTCATCTCCTTTTACCGGGACTATTTCTTCAGCCCTTTTCTCAACCACCACATTTTCGAAGAATGCAGACTCTTCAAAAGAAGAGGAATTTTGTAGAATGTTCTTCGGTCTGGGCTTATCTAAAGTTTCTTTTTTTTTTTTTTTTTAAGATTTTATTTATTTATTTGTCAGAGAGAGAGAGAGAGCGCGCACAGGCAGAGAGAGGCAGAGGGAGAAGCAGGCTCCCTGCTGGGCAAGGGGCCTGATGTGGGACTCGATCCCAGGACGCTGGGATCATGACCTGAGCCGAAGGCAGCTGCTTAACCAACTGAGCCACCCAGGCGTCCCTTATCTAAAGTTTCTTGATGTAAGGTGGTGCCTGCCATATTTCTCCACTATAAGAGTAGTATTTTTTCCTTCATAAATAATGAGTAATATATTGGAATATCCCTTAAGGCCTTGTAAATATTCTGTTCCTCCCCAAACCTTCACATTAGTTTTAGTAGCTGTTGAGAATTTTCTAACTCCATTCCATTGTTCCTTCCATTGTAAGAAAGATTTCGCTCTTTATCCCCATGTATTTATTTGTTTGTTTGTTTGTTTGTATCAATATGGATTGGTGGATTCTCATCTTATTTAATGAGTTCAATTCTTTAATGTTACTCCTTGTTTGATTACAAAATTGTCACAGATTTGGATACTGACAACCACTTCAAACCAGTGTCAATATCATTTTGATGTATCCCCATTATTGGGGCTCAGATGTTTCCTGACTTTCTGTCACAGTAAGATGCTCTGGGCTCATCTTACATATTTCCTGCCTCAGCCCTGGAATCAGCCTTTCCTTCTGAGGAGTCCTATGTACATCTTTATATATAAATGATATATGTATAATATATACATAATTGTTTATTATATAACTGACAATGGTTTATAATCTAATTATAGAAAATATACTCTGTAAGATTTCAATCTTTTGAAATGTATTCAGACTTGGGACGCCTGGGTGGCTCAGTTGGTTAAGCAGCTGCCTTCGGCTCAGGTCATGATCCCAGCGTCATGGGATCGAGTCCCACATCGGGCTCCTTGCTTGGCAGGGAGCCTGCTTCTCCTCTGCCTGCTACTCTGTCTGCCTGTGCTCGCTCTCCCTCTCTCTCTGACAAATAAATAAATTTTAAAAAAAATAAAAAATAAAAAAAAATAAAATAAGCTACTCCTTCTAAAAAAAAAAAAAAAAAAGAAATGTATTCAGACTTATTATATAGCCCAGCATGTAGTCTATCTTAGTAAATGCTTCGTGTGCACTTGCAAAGAATGTGTAATCTACAGATGTTCGTTATAATGTTCTATAAATGTCATTTAGATCAAGGTGTGTTAATAATATTTTTCAGATCTTCTATCTCCTTGATGATGTTTTTGTGTAGTGTTCTATCAATTTCTGAGAGAGAGGTAAGAGTACCTTTAATTATGATTGTGGGATTCCTTCTCCCTTTAGTTCAATCAATTTTTGCTCAATGTATTTTGTAGATCTGTTATGACACACACACACACACACACACATGTTTCTGGTTGTTATGTTTTCCTGATGAATTCACCATTTTATGATTATGAAATGCCTCTCTTATCTCTGACACTATGCTTTGAAGTCTATTGTGCCTGATTTTAATACAGTCATTCAAATTTTCTTATGTCTATTGTTTACACTGTATATCACTACCGGTTCTTTTACTTTCGATTTACCTGCATTCTTATATTTAAAGTACCTTTCTTGTAGACAGAAAATAAGTTCAGTCTTGCTTTTTCATCCATTTCTACAAACTCTATGATATTGGTCCAATTATATTCAATTTAATTATTAACGTCTTGGATCCACCTCTACCATTTGTTCTTTGTTTTTTATTTCTTCCATTTTGTTTTTTATTTCTCTGTTTTTGTTTTTCTGTCTTCTTTGTGGTTGATTGAATTTTTTTAACATTTCAGTCCTCTATTGGCTCTTAAACTTTGTCTCCTTTATTTGTTTTTTTATTGTTGTTGTTCAGTGGTTCTTTTTAGAGATCCTTAACTAATCACTTAGAGTTAATATGAAAATGTAAGTTAATACAAAATATAACATGAAATATAAGAACAGCATTAACAGTAGGGTTCTATTTACTTACTCCCAGCCTTTGTGCTATTAGTACATACATATTACATCCTATATATTATACATCCCCAAATACAATATTATAACTTTTGCTTTGTATAGTCATATGCTTCCACGAAATTAAAAGGAAAAAAGGGCACTTTCAACTCAAACACTGAGTTCTCTATTTCAACTATTATTATTTTCAAGTTCAGTATTGCCAAATGGAAATACAGCTCGTATTCATAAGTTCTTATTCCTGCTTTATGTTTTCAATATTCTTCGTTAGGGCTTTGAAGATGTTCATTAAGTTTATTTTACATTCCTATTCTTCCCAGTTCATTAATTCTGCTTCCTCTGGTATATGATATGTTGTTCAGTTGGGACCTTTCTTTGGTGATGCTTGTGTTCCTTGGAGGTCTCATTTTTTTCCTTCTGAATTTAAATCCACTGGGTACTCCAAAAGCCTTAGATTTCATGACTTCCAAGTGAGTTGGGAGAGTGAGAGTCTCTCCAAGTACTTGAGGATGACGTTACAATTCACTATGATCACTACCTATGTAATCACCCTCAAGGCAATGCCTAGAAGCTCTACCCTGGCATTACTCTTTTTCAAAGATGATCTTTCTCTGTGGTAATCACCAAACCCAAAGCATCAGCAGGAATGTTTTGGTGAGGGAGTTCGCAGAGGAGGCCAGCTACCCTCTACTTACCATCCTAGGAAAAATCTAAGATCATATTCTTCTGCCTCTGCGATGCACAAATTTTTTGTTTTTCTATAAGGTCCATGTGGTGGGTGTTATTCATTTAGATAAATATGAAAGAGAGAAAAGAATCCAACTGGAAAGCCCTTTCCAGACACAACCTCTGTGCCTTAGTCAGGGTTCTCCTGAGAAACAGAACCAATAGGAGATAGACCAATCAATCAACTGATAGATTATAAGGAATCGACTCATGCAATTATGGAAGCTAGTAAGTCCCAAGACCTATAGTCAACAAGATGGGGATCCAGGAGAGCCACTATGTCAATCTAGCCCAAGTCTGAAGGCCTCAGAACCAGGAGAGCTACTGGTGTAAGCTTCAGTCCAAAAGTGGGCAGCTCAAGACCTGAGAAGAGCTATATTTCAGTTCAACTCTAAAGGCCAGTAAAGACTGATGTCCCAGCTCAGCAGTAAGGCAGAAGTAGTCTCCTCCAATTCAGACTTTTTTGTTCTGTTCAGGTCTTTGATTGATTGAGGCCCATTCAATTAGGGAGGCCAATCTGCTTCGATCAGTCTACAGATTCAGATATTAATCTCATCCAGACACTCTCACAGACACACTCAGAGCAATGTTTGACCAAATGTCTGGGCACCCCATGGCCTGGTCAAGTTGACCTCTAAAGGTAATCGTCATGCCCTGTCTGTAACACTTGGCCCCCTCCTGCTGTGCATTCCCATCTCCCACCCTCACCACAATCCATAGAGTTTTTCTCTTAGATTCCAGGATCCACCAATTCCCTGTCCAAGAAAGTCTCCAAGATGGGGCTCTGGGAGGAAACCAGCACCCTGTGCTAGTTTGCCATCTTCTGTGGAACAGGAAGCTCTCAAAGTGTTTAATTTCCACCTTATTTAGAACACCTCTGATTGTGGGTCTGTTCTAAGGCATTTCTTTAAAAGCTGTGAAAGCCTCAAGAGCAACTTCCTTGAAACTTCTCTGATGTTTAATTAACAAACTTGCTCTTAACCAAGGTTTGTTTGGCTGGGTTTCTGTGCTTTGTTTTTAGCGAGTTCTGATCGTTGAAATTCAATATGTTAGCCATACAGAAAATAGGACAGGTCAGGGGCCAAAAGAAGTTAGCCATAGGAAGTGGAATTTCTATAGGCAGTGGATGAGAGTTGTTGACTGATATATACAGTACATCTAGCAAGATTCAATCCCAGAGGAAAATGATTTTATAGACTCAACCTTATTGATGGTACCAGATTTCCCTTTCCCCCAAGGAAGCATTTCCCGGCTCTCCATCCAAACCTCCTATTGCTCCCCCATGCTCCTTTTCCTAAGGAAAAGGAACTGCGCTCCAAAGCCCCAGTTAGAGAATGCTTTGCTGCTGGGTGAATGGAGAGGTGCAGAGCTTTGGCCTAAAAAGTCTGAAATTCAAATAAATATGCCAAGTATCAAAGTGCTGTTAAAACCTTGGCCTGGACTCTGGTGTGGCCTGTGTTTTATGCTGCATTTCGATATGCTTTTTTTTATTATTATGTTCTGTTAGTTACCATATAGTACCTCATTAGTTTTTGATGTAGTGTTCCATGATTCATTGCTTGCGTATATCACCCAGTGTTCCATGCAAAATTTGCCCTCCTTAAAACCCCAAGCCTAGCCCATCTGCCCACCTCCCTCCCCTCTAAAACCCTCAGTTTGTTTCTCAGAGTCCATAGTCTCTCATAGTTCATCTCCCCCTCAGATTTCCCTGCCTTCATTTTTCCCTTCGTTCTCCTAAGGTCCTCCGTGCTATTCCTTATGTTCCACATATGAGTAAAACGATATGATAGTTGATTTTCTCTGCTTGACTTATTTCACTTAACATAATCTCCTGTCCCAACCATGTTGATGCAAAAGTTGGGTATTCATCCTTTCTGATGGCTGCGTAATATTCCATTGTATGTATGGATCACATCATCTTTATCCATTCATCTGTTGAAGGGCATCTTTGCTCCTTCCACAGTTTGGCTATTGTGGAGATTGCTGTTATGAACATTGGGGTGCATATGGCCCTTCTTTTCACTACATCTGTATCTTTAGGGTAAATACCCAGTAGAACAATTGCTGGGTCATAGGGTAGCTCTGTTTTTAATTTCTTCAGGAATCTCCACACTGTTTTCCAAAGTGGCTGCACCGGCTTACAGTTACCAACAGTGTAAGAGGGTTCCCCTTTCTCCACATCCTCTCCAACACTTGTTGTTTCCTATCTTGTTAATTTTTGCCATTCTAACTGGTGTAAGGTGGTATCTCAATGTGGTTTTGATTTTTGAATTTCCCTGGTGGCTAACGATGATGAACATTTTTTCATGTGTCTGTTAGCCATGTGTATGTTTTCTTTTGAGAAGTGTCTTTTCATGTCTTCTGCCCATTTTTTGACTTGATTATTTGTTTTTTGGGTATTGAGTTTGAGGAGTTCTTTATAGATCTTGGACATCAGCCCTTTGTCTGTAGTGTCATTTGTGAATATCTTCTCCCATTCCGTGGGTTGCCTCTTTGTTTTGTTGACTGTTTCCTTTGCTGTGCAGAAGCTTTTTAACTTGATGAAGTCCCAAAAGTTCATTTTCAATATGTTTGTAAGCAGTCTTTTAGTTCTTGAGGAAGAGGGGAGGAGGTGAGATTTCAACTCCTCCCTCTCTCATTCTGTCCTATGAAGAGCAGGGCTCTGGCCACTCTCATAGAGGGATACATGCTTAGGTTTGCTCTTTTTTTTTTTTAATTTTATTTTTTTTTATTTCTTTTCAGCGTAACAGAATTCATAGTTTTACACCACACCCAGTGCTCCATGCAATGCGTGCCCTCCATAATACCCACCACCTGGCTCCCCCAACCCCCCCCCCCCCGCCCCTTCTTTTTTTTTTTTTTTTTTTTTTTTTTTAGAGGTGGAGAGAGAGAGAAAAAGAGAAAAGGGGAAAAGGGGAAGAGGGGGAGGGAGAATCTCAAGCAGTCTCTACCCCTAACACAGAGCCTAATGCGGAGATCTGCCCCCCTACCCTGAGATCATGACCTGAGCCAAAATCAAGTGTCCCGCGCTCACACCAACTGAGCCACCCAGGCAAACCTGCTCATATTTCTTTATGTTTTCCTTCCACGAAGTAGCCAGGATTCAGGTCAGAAAGAACTCGGGCTGGAAATCCTCTACTCATTTTTCATTTAACCCTGGGGCGGTTGAGGTGGAAGGGTGGGGGTAGTGGGACGGAGAGGAACTGAGGCCAGATGGAGTCAGCAGTCTGCTCAAGGTCTCTCAGTTGCAGCAGTGGACTAGAAGCCAGGTGATCTGACTCCTAACCGATGGCTTTTCCACTAATACTGATTGTTAAAATATGCCCTTCAAAGCTCTCCTCTGTTAAATGTTTAGGTTTCTTATCCTGAATGGATGAATGACCTTGGCTCTCAGAGCTAAAACTTTTATTCTTGTTTCTATGATTTTGCTTCTTCATATTGGAGGGGGACAGCTCAGGGAGTGGGTAAAGGGTAGAAATAAATAAAGTAACCTGATTTGAAACAATTTGATTAGACTTTTTTTTTTTTGGACAGAAGTATTTCCTAAAGCCGAGATTGAGAGAGAGATAGGGTACAAGAAGACCCTCCCTTGCTTTCATAACCCTGAATGACATACAATCAGTGGGCTAGTCTGGGCCCAGCTCAAACTCAAGGTCACACTGTCATTCCTAATTTTCAGTGCGTTGTGTCTCAGTTAACCTATGCTCCCTAGCTTCCTATATAAGTGGGAAATATTTATTTAAATATTTAAATATTATATTTAAAATAAAAATATTCATTTTATTTACTTCTCATCATAGGTGGCAAATATTTATTACATGAATGAATGCACAGATAAGTATTATAGGGTTTGTAAGTATCAGGTGGAATGTATAAAGGGCCCAATACTGTGTCTACACACACAAGAAGCAAACCAGCAGCCACAGGTTAAATCTGATCCACAGATTTTTGTCTTTGGCCCATGTCATGATTTGCAGAAATTGAGCCACATTTGACTTAAAAATACTGGTTCTCTTAAAAGATCAGCAGAATATCTAGCAATGCTGCACACTTATTCCAGAATGAGGCCAACTGGTCAGAGCTGAGTGGAACTTAGATCCCCTTCAACAGAGTATGAGACCAGAGATGTTCTTGTCCCTACCAATCATAATGTGTGGGCTTGTGCACCTCACCTGGCCATCTTCTCTCATTTGTGTTAAAGAACAGGATCCCAGAGGCATTTATTTTTTGGTCTGGACAGTCCCAGGGGTGGAGATCCATGTGGGGTAGGTGTAGCTGGGAAAGCTAAGGAAAGATTTGTGGAGTTCTAAAGGCCTGTAGAAGTACAGACAAGGAAAGCTGAAGAGAGGGCGGCTGGCCTGGACTAGAGGAACCCCTGCTTACTTTGGCTTCACCAAAGTGATCCTTGAAGACGAGGAAGGCCTTGGCTCCAGTTTCCCTCCTGAGAAAGGAGATCTTCAGTCGATTCTGACTTTTCAATATGGAGCCTACAGCGGCTGGGTGAAATGTCTCTCCATTGTGGTTCTCCCAAGAGAAACAAGGAATATTAGGGTTCCGAGTCCTAGGATCTATCCCCGTGTTGTACATTTGAAGAAGCTGAGGTTGAGACAGGGGAAGTGGGTTAGCCAAAGTCACACAGCAAGGTCAAGAGCCAAGACTGAAACCAGCTTCTCTATTTCGCTTATTACCACACCAGAGAAATAAAGAGGAAAGGAGAGGGAAGACGCAGGTATGGAGGGACGTGAAAATATGGGGCAAGTGTTGTGCTTCTAGGATAATTGACTTTGAAGTCTGAAGAGTTTTTTTTTTTTCTTTTAAGAAAGAAATGTGTTTTTAGTATCTTACTTCAATGGCTGGTGGGAAAAAAAGTCCTTCAACTCCCCAAGGACTGTTAGAAAAAAAAAAAAACTCCATTAAGTTCTAGTCTTCAAATCTGTCTGAGTCATAATAACTATACTAAACTCTGGGAGTGTGTTTTCTTCGGCTCTCTCTCTTGGTCAGGTATGTGAGGGGCAGGGAGGGGGCAGCAAAAAGGAATAGCAAGCTTTATGTGTTTAATATGAAAATATACAAACTGGGCTGGTTTTGTAACTAAGCATAGTGTCTCTGTGTCTAATTAAGAAACGACATTTGCGGAGTTCTAGAAGTGTTGAGATGAGAGGCTACAAGTGGGGGAGGGGATGGGCAGACTATATATGACGTCTTGCCCCTTCTCATGGAAGAATATGTACATATAGATGTGTTCCCTTAGCTGGGAAGGCTTGACCCACTTCTGACCCTCATCACCATCACACCCTTCCCTGGGTTGAGGCCACTCTTCTTCAGGGCTCAACTGAAACATTGCCCTGGCACCCCGCACTTGCCCTTCAGAGAACTCATCACACTTGCAATGAATTATTTGTGTCATTAGTTGTGTAACGCCAGGCACAGTAAGCTTGGTTAAGTGCGTGTGTCTGTTTTGCTCGTGAAGAATGGTGCCCACCCATAGTAGGGGCTCCGGAAGCATTTAGTGAATGGCTTTAAGATCTCTTTCCTGCCTCTAGGACCTCACAATCCTTAGGGAAAACATTCAGACGCCAGCTAAGCAGTACACAGACTTTCAGCATGGCAGCTCCTGGCCTCCCCTCCCTCTCAACTCGACCCTGGCACATCTCATCTCCAAACTGAGGCACGTGCTTGAGGAGGCAGGTCTAGCAGGGGGGGCATCCATTGGCCTGGGCTTAAACAAGCAATGTAGAAAAACTTCTCAAGGCTTCAGCTGCAGTAGAAGTGAGTCGGGAGCAGGCATCCCTTCCCTGCTGAGGTGAGCAGGATAGTAATGGTCCAGAGGCAGACTGAGGAAACAGTGGTTTCAGATATGAGCCCCAAAGTGCCATCCCAAGGCCAGTTCCTCAGAATTACATGACTTGTTTTTCCATTGAACTGTTTCTCTCTTGGGTCACTAGACAGCATGAGCTCTTGGTGAGGGGTAGGGCTTAACGGATTTCTCTGGAATCATGATCCTCTCTTAAAGATTCTGTAAAGTAAAAGTTAACCATTTGCAAACTGGAATTCTTTGAGTTCTTGGCAACAAGGCACTCTCCATACATCCCACAGCAAGCTGCTTGACAGCCCATGCCAGAGAGCCAACGTCTAGGCACTCTACACTCTGCAGAGTGCTTTTTACATACGTGTTATCAGACCCTTACATACGTGTGAGGTATTAGCACCGTCATATGGTGGATGCTGTGTCATCCTCATCACGCCTGTACTACGGATGCCCTACAGAGGTTGGCAAAGCCCTGGTCATCCAGTCAGTGGAACCAGAGCGGTGGACAGACGTGGACAGGTTGCTCTCCCAGCCCCTTGCCTGTTCCCTCTTGCCCATTACATGAGGTGCAAAGTTTTTCCAAGGGAGCCAGTTGCTGTTGATGTTGGAACCTGGAGCTTGGCCTTCCAGGAGGCAGCAGACCTGGACCTCAGCGCTTAGCCTGGAGCCAATGTGACCATTTCCGGTTGTGCTCCAATAAAAGAGAAACCTCTCCACAGGCCAACAACATTGTTATTAAGCTCTATTGAACTGACTACCTCATAGTGATCCCAGCATTAGGTCTCTCTGGTGTGGGGGAGTGCCGAGGGGGTCCAGCTGGCTGTGTAGCTGTGTGTCCTTTGCACTTTAGAGGTTGGGGTGGGGGTGGGTGGCTCTGGGAAGCCCGTCCAGCCAGTGGTGTTGAAACTCACTGCAGTGGGGTGGACACGGGGCAAGGAGAGAGGGTCCAGACCTGGTTTTCAAAATCAGTCAGGCTGTTGTCCCCAGGAAAGGAGATCCGGGGGACACCACAGTTCCCAGCACAAAGTAAAACAGTCATAAAGGAGGAAGCAAACGAAGTTGCTTATCTCATTTATTTATTTTCCCTTCCCTGTTTCCACATATGCTCCTCCAATCCATGTCCTCTGTGCCTTTCCCTAGCCGCTGTCTGCTAACAAGCTCCCCCATTAGCATTCCCGGCCCCTCTGCTCCCTGGCATCCCTTCTCCCAGCTTCGCTGAGAGTGGAATTTACCAGCACACAGGATTTCCGTAGGGGATAACTGCAGCCAGGGCCCACTCACCCCAGAGTGGTCCCTCCTGTCCTTGCAGGCGACTGTTCACAGCAGGCAAAGAATTCTTTTTTTTTTAATTCAATTTAATTAACATATACTATATTACTAGTTTCAGGGGTAGAATTTAGTGATTCATCAATTGCACACAATACCCAGTGCTCATTACATCACATGCCCTCCTTAATGCCCATCACCTATTCACCCCATCCCCCTACCCCCTCCCTTCCAGCAACCCTCAGTTTCTCCCCTAGAGTTAAGAGTCTTTTATGGTTTGCTTCCCGCTCAATTTTCATCTTATTTTATTTTTCCTTCTCTTTCCTTGCTCACCTGTTTTGTTTCTTAAATTCCACTGACTTATTTCACTTAGCATAACACCCTCTGGTTCCATCCACATCATTGCAAAAGGCAAGATTTCATCCTTTTGGATGGCTGAGTAAGCAGAGGAGAAACTCTAGTCTCCCACAGGGATGTGACTGTCCTTATCTAACTCACCTTCACAAACTAGCAAGCCTCTTGTAAGCAACACCTCTGACCTTGTGTGTGGATGCCCCAGAGGGAGAAACAAGATATAAGGTAGAAGACAAATTTTCCGAGGCGGAAACACTCACAGAACTCACAGAACACTAGTCTGGAGAAGGACCTCCAAGGGGCCACCCCACCTGGGCCTCCCTGACCTGCGGGGCCAGTCCGGGTCCCATATGGAAGGGAATACAGCGTCTGCTGGTGTCCACACTCACGGAATACACACCTGCCCTTCTGTATTCACTCCCTCCAGAGCTGTTAGCTTTCCACTCAAAAACAGTGTGCACCTCACAGGATGGTTTGGGTTTTGTTTGTTTGTGTTGTTTTTTGGTTTTTTTTTTTTACATTTTACTGATGTATGAAGGGCATTCGGAAAAGTACCCAAGTCACAAGTTCAGTAGCGTTTCACCAAACGGATACAACGAGATCACAAGCTGCCAGATCAATACCAGATTATCCCCCACAGCCCTCTCTGAGGCCCCAACCCGCCCACCCCCTGCCTCCTCCCAACCCCGAGCCCCCCAGCCGCTGTCCTGACTCCCAACATCACACATCGGTTTGCCTCGTGGGTTGTACTTTGAAGAAGCTGGATTCCAGAGATGTGCAGGAAAGATTTTATTTTTTCTTAATCCACACTATCTGGGAAGGGGAGGGACTTGTCGAACCTGATCTGGGTGCTGTGTTTTATTTCCGACCCTTGGGATTCCTAACTCCTTAACGCCCCATAAACTGCGAGGAATTTTAGGGAAAGAGTCATCTCCATGAGCAACCTAGCAGCGGGCAGAAGGCCAAGCGGGGAAGACAGTGGAATGAGATAAGAGAAAGGCATAGGAAGAGATAGGAGCCCCCCGGGGAGGGGGGAAGTATTCCAACCTCTCCCGACAGACAGACTTCAGCCCATCTTTGCCTCCTCTAACTTCTTTCTCTGTTTCTAAAGACACTGTTTTCAGCAAAGCCACACCCCCCCACTCTTTACTTTAAACAAGCATTGAAAACAGAAATATAATGTGAGCCACATACGCCATTTTTTAAAAGATTTATTTATTTATCATTAAAGAAAGAGAGAGTGAGAGAGCATGAGCTGGGGGAGAGGCAGAAGGAGAGAGAGAATCCCAAGCAGACCTCCAAGCGGAGCACAGAGCCTGATGTGGGGCCCCATCCCATGACCCTAACCTAAGATCGTGACCTGAGCCAAAATCAAGAATGGGACCCTCGACTGAGCCACCCAGGTGCCCCTGCAATTTTTTATAGTGGTGAGACACACATAACATAAAACTTACCACCAGTGACATTTAGTACATTCCTAATACTCTGCCACCAACCCCTCTGTCTATCCAGAATAGTTCACTACCCCAAAGGGATACCTTGTACCCATTCAGCAGTCACTCTTCTCCCTCAAAACAATGTTTACATGCCACCAAGTAAGTGACACTGCCTTAACTCTATGTGTGTTGTACAGTCCCAAAGGCCTCCTCTGTCCTTGTCAAGGGGAAGGTTAAGCTTCTCTCCTTCATACAGCACCCACATATGTAATTTTTAAATTTTCTAGTAGCGGGGCACCGGACTGGCTCAGTTAGTAGAACATTCAACTCCTGATCTTGGGGTTATGAGTTCAAGTCCCGCTTTGGGCGTAGAGATGACTTTAAGAAAATATTAATTAATCAATTTATTTATTTATTTATTTTTGTTTATTTATTTATTTCATAGCCACATTTTAAAAAAACAGATGAAATTAATTCTGATAATTTACTTAACCCTGTTTATCCACACTGTTATCATTTCAACACATAATCATTGCAAGAATGATTGCAGGGGCACCTGGGTGGCTCAGTTGGTTAAGCGTCTGCCTTTGACTCAGGTCATAATGGATTGAACCCCATGTGGGCTCCCTGCTCCTCCCTCCCCCTCTGCCTCACTCATGCTCTCTTTCTTTCTCAAGTAAATAAATAAAATCTTAAAAAAAAAAAAGAATGATTGCAGAGACACGTTACACTCTTCCATTTTGACTGAGTCTTTGCGATCTCACATGTATTTCACACGCACATCGTTAACGCCATTTGGACCGGCCATATGTCAATTACCCATCTTGGATAGTGCAGTTCTAAGTAATTTGTAGAATGCTGTTAATATCCTAAATCATCTTCGTAAAAGGCGATTATTAAATACACAATATTCTGAGGCTATAGTTGTTTTTTTTTTATATTTTATTTATTTATTTATTTGACACAGAGAGATTACAAGGAGGCAGAGCGGCAGGCAGGCAGAGAGAGGAGGAAGCAGGCTCCCTGCAGAGCAGAGAGCCCGATGCGGGCCTAGATCCCAGGACCCTGGGATCATGACCTGAGCTGAAAACAGACACTTAACCCACTGAGCCACCCAGGCGCCCTATAGTTTTATTTTTAATATAAATGTATCAACTCAATGATAAAAAATAATATATTTGGAGACAAAAATTGTCCATAAGTGCCAACACAAGTGAACCTGAAATCACTTCTTAACACTCCCTCCGTTGACTTCTTTGACTTTTTTGTGGCTCTTTGCTCATGACTGTGTACACCGTGCAGAGGCAAGGCCACTCCTTTGAGGGAGGGAAATGAAGGCCAACCTGACCACTGTCCAGAGGCAGATGTGTGGCTTTCCCCAGGGTCATGATTATCCATCCTTACCGAGGCCTGGGGGTGACCCCCAAGGACAGTGGCAGGTTTGTCACGTGACTGACAACCCTGCCGTTCCTCTAACCGAGCCAGAAGGCACAGAGGCCTAACCTAGAAACTTGGACTTGAATTTCAAAATTCCTCCCCACCTCCAGATTTGTATGGCTTTCACTCTCCCACACATTCAAACCTCAGTTTGAAAACATGACCTGAGCAACGAGGAGGCTGGTGAGCTAGTTTGTGTCTAAGAGCCCTTCCAACCCAAACATTCCAGGGTACTCGGGTGCCATTCATCTTCCCCACTCGACAGCCACACAGACACACACACACACAGACACACACGGCCTGGATCACCAGCTCCGCCCCAGAGAACAGCCTGCAGAGAAGTAAGAACACTTCTACTCAACCTTGCTAACTCACCGGGCAAAGAGAGAGACCTAAACAGAAGCACTTTCCTTTAGCATCCATGCGCAGAAAGAAGAAAACCTAGCAGAAACTGGCCTCAGGATCCAAGAATGTGAAAACATTTTTTTTTTTTTTAGATTCCTAGAATCATGCCCCAAGTTGAAAAAAAAAAATGTGCTATTTCGTATGTTTATAACGACATCTGATTTAATATTATACAGTTTTGCTTTGTCACAAACCAGAACAAATACTTTCAGATTTATTGCATCCTTCTATTCAGAGACTTAAGTAATCATGTTCATAATGCAGCCATTCCACAGTCTGAAGAAGAGGTTTATAATTTGGGGGGAGCGGGGAACCAAAGATTCCTGAGAGGCAGGTTATTTTCGAGAAGGATTTAAGGTTTTAGAGTTCTCAATGAAGGTTGAAATTCATCTTTTCCAGCTCACGTGGAGTTTCCTCTGAAGCTTGGCTGGGAGGTATAAAGAGAGAAAAACCAGTAGGCTCACAGCTTCTCCCTGAGCCCTTAGAGCATGTAGCAATTACTCATAAGCAGTCCTAATCCTTACCTTGTCTTTAAATATTTTTTTAGGGGCACCTGGGTGGCTCAGTGGGTTAAAGCCTCTGCCTTCGGCTTGGGTCATGATCCCAGGATCCTGGGATCGAGCCCCGCATCGGGCTCTCTGCTTGGCGGGGAGTCTGCTTCCTCCTCTCTCTCTCTCTCTCTCTGCCTGCCTCTCTGCTTACTTGTGATCTCTCTCTGTGTCAAATAAATAAATAAAATTTTTAAAAAAACTTTAAAAAAAATAAATATTTTTTAAAACCGTCCATTGGCTCCCATACTCTTTACGTTGTTAACGCTGTATTTGGGGCCTCCTCCTTATTTGTTGATTCATTGAAAGGCACTCGTTTTAAAAAAGAAGCAAATATTTTTACAAAACACTTCCTCATTCGTTCCCCCCACACATACATGCACACACAGGCAAAGCTAAGCCCCAGGCGTTCTCCCTCCTGGAGAATTAATTCAGGATTAGTTAATGATGTGGCAATTGGGCTGCTTGGATGTTTGTGGGATAGGTTTGGTGCCTTCAGAGCTCTGCTGTCTTTCATGACCCCTGCATCCAGAAGGGGGTACTGTGGTCCCCTGAGGGCACCAGGGGCCTCTGTGTGTGTTCTCATGAGTGTAAGCCCATCATCCAAAATGTGTGCGTCCGTGGTTAACCATGATGTATTTCTTTTTTTTTTTTAAGATTTTATTTATTTATTTGACAGACAGAGATTACAAGTAGGCAAGAGAGGCAGGCAGGGGGAGAGAGGAGGAAGCAGGCTCCCTGCTGAGCAGAGACCCCGATGTGGGGCTCGATCCCAGGACCTTGGGATCATGACCTGAGCTGAAAGCAGAGGCTTTAACCCACTGAGCCACCCAGGCACCCCAACCATGATGTATTTCTGATTTTTTCAAAGAAAGCCAGGATTTGTCACTCTACCTACCATGAAGGAGCATGCCCACATTAAAACGGAGTTAGGATTGTGAGAACTTGGTTTACAGAAAATCAGGGAACACTTTGGAACAGCTGGGTTTTTATAAAAATAAGACTCCCTAATCCTACCTCAGTCCCCCATTGGCATAGCTGGGTGCCAGAAGCAGGAATAGCCCTCTACTTGAGGTTCCCACGGGAGTCACATCCACACTGGAACTTACGGACCCCAATCTGAAAGGTCCCTTCATGACGTCATCAGGAGATGTTTCAAAACAAGACTGGAGGATCAAACCAGTTTCCATCTGAAGATACTCCCACTCTTTGAGATAACTCTTGCTAACTGGTTCTCTAGGAGCCCACGACCCAAAGCCAGAAGCCTGGAGTTCTCTTTCTAGCCCATCACCTACAACATAGGCAGGTTATTTCACCTCTTCAAACCTCAGCGACAGGACTTGGGCAATTAGGGACAAGTGTGATTATAACACCGCAGCAGCTCCAAAACAGCTTGCATCCCCCCAAAAATAAAGTTTGAGCTATCTCACCCACCACGACCATCCACCGAGCTCACCAGATCGCCAGTGATCAAACAGCGCGTGTGGGCAACAGTGATCTGAAGACTTCGTGACATGCTACAAACGTGAGGGCATAATGAGAATGTGGATGTGGTTTTAGAGCAAAGAAAAATCCTGTTTTACATCAAAATATCTATTGTATTACTGCTAAAAGTTAGCTTGGAGGATGTGGTTTAGAAATACAGAAGCAATGGAATTTCTCATGCAGAATCCCGGAGCGGAATTTTCCCACCCAGCCCCGGGCAGCACAACACAAAACTGTAGGCTTTGCCCAACAAGGGCAGGGTTTTTCTGCCCAGCTCACCACTCAGCTCATCCTGCAGCTAGAGGATGAGCAGAGCCCAAGAAGAAAGGTGGAGGAGGAGGCACAGAGTTCAGTGGCTGCCCCCAAATTTACCAGTCAGGTCTCTCCTGAGAAGAACAGTGTGGGGACGCAGAGAGGGGCCAAGACAAATTAACATCCCTTCATGTGGGTACATTAGGGATTCATGCCATCTCAATCCTGAAGCGGGTTTATTACAGGGAAGTCACTAACCATCTCTGCCCCAGAATTCCTCAGTATTTTGTTGTTGTTGTTGTTGTTGTTGTTCTTTGTACCCTCTGTGTTTACCCATAATGCCTGTGGTCAGCCAGAAATGGGACAGTATCTTCAATACCCCTAATACAAGCACAGCTCCATGAGGGACCTTCTGGGACAGGCAGTGGGGATTTTTGCCCCAGAAGTTTCTGAGATGGGTCAGTACAGGACATTTGTTCTTCATGGCCTTTCTGTAGTCAAGACAGAAAATGTAGATTCTCTTCTATTTCCTCAAATAGACTGAGATCTATTTCCAGCCTCATCGAACAACATAACCTATTAGAAATTAGGCAATGATCCGATGATATCATAGAGGCACCCCAACAATAAAAGGCCAACCGTAAGATGTTCTACATTTGAACTTAACTCCTTGCAAAATATCGAACTACCAGGATCTCCAAAGCTCAAAATCCCCTTACAAGTGAAGGCCTGGGGCACCTGGGGTGGCTGAGCCCGGTGAGCATCCAGCTCTTGATTTCAGCTCAGGTCATGATCTCAGGGTCATGATATCGAGCCCCACTTCAGGCTCTGTTCTCAGTGGAGTGAGCCTGCTTGAGATTCTTTCTCTCCATCTCCCTCTGTCCCTCTCCCCACTTGTGCTCTCTCTCTCTAAAATAAATAAATTAAACGTTTAAAACAACAATAACGGGATGCCTGGGTGGCTCAGTTGGTTAGGCGGCTGCCTTCGGCTCGGGTCATAGTCCCAGTGTCCTGGGATCGAGTCCCGCATCAGGCTCCTTGCTCGCCAGGGAGCCTGCTTCTCCCTCTGCCTCTGCCTGCCACTCTGCCTGTGCTCGCTCTCTCGCTCGCTCGCTCTCTCTCTCTGACAAATAAATAAATAAAATCTTTAAAAAAAAATAAAACAACAATAACAACAACAAGTTAAGGTCCAAAGAAGTTAAAACAAAAAATTAAAGTTTGAATTATCTCACCCTCGATCAAGGTTAAGTTTAAAGTCATTACATTTCAATTTCTAATTCTCTTTAGTCTCAGCAAGAGGAGTTCTTGGTATTCTGGGTGGGGGTGGGGTTCTCTCAGGGGCTAGAGTCAGGCTGTTTCCAGAAAAGGGGCCTTGGAGTTTGAATTAAGCTAATGCCAAGTCTCTGATGTGCCCCACCTTTTTTTCCTTTTTTATTACTATTTTTTAATTGTGGTAAAGTACACATCACTTAAGATTTACTCTCTTAGCCACTTTGAAGTGTACAGTTCAGTGGTTTTTTTTTTTTTTGAAGGTTTTATTTATTTGTTTGTCAGAGAGACAAACAGAGGGGGAGCAGTAGGCAGAGGGAGAGGGAGAGGCAGGCTCCCCACTGAGCAAGGATCCCAGTACAGCGCTCGATCCCAGGACCCTGAGACCATGACCTGAGCTAAAGGCAGACACTTAACCAACTGAGCCGCAGGCGTCCCTACAGTTCAGTGGAGTTAAATACATTCACACTACTGTGCAATCATCACCACCATCCATATTCAGGACTCTTTCCATCCTACAAAACTGAAACTCTGTTCCCAGTAAACAGTAACTCCCATTCATCCTCCCCTGGTTCCCAGCAGCCCTCACTCTACTGTCTGCTTATGAGTCTGACTACGCACCATATCTCTTATGATTGGAGTCATACAGTATTGGTCCCTTTGCGACCTACATATTTCAATTAGCATCATGTCCTCAAGCTTCATCCATGTTATAGCATGTGCCAGAATTCCCTTCCTTTTTAAGGCGGAATAACATTCCATTCTATACATATACAACATTCTCTTTATTCTGTTTATCTCTCATCAAACCCTTGGGTTGCTCCCACCTGTTGGCTGGAGTGAATGGTGCTGCTGTGACCCTAGGTGTATGTGCCTCACTCTTTAAATGAATCAAAAGGTTTCAACCACAGGGGAGATTATCACTAGAACTATCGCCACGTCATCAAATTAAGAAAGTAAGTCAACCCCCAATCCCAGAGAGGGTATCCAGGCAAAATCATGACTCCAAAGCCCACTGGGTGATACTAGAGAAGACAACAGCAGATGCAGAAGGGAAGGTTCCTTTTAGAAGATTCTTCTAAGGGAAGAATGGAAAGTGGTTTTATTTGAAGTGCTCATCAGTCATTGCCAGGTGACCGTAACCACACAGATTTTCATCATGGGACCATGTCTGCCATATTCAGGGAAGACCAACTCCCCCTGGAAATGGTCTGCTCTGTCAGAGACACTGCTGTCTGAAACACATGTTCATGGCTTAGACTAAGCTCACAATTAAAAAGGATTCTAAACAAGCATTTATTTTCTGCCTGAGAAGCTTAAAATGTGGACACCACCAGCAACAGCCAATGCTTCTGAGGGCCGCGTAACAGAGAAGAAGACGAGGTGTTGGACCCAGCCTATAGACTGCAAAATGTCAGCCGCGCATCTGTTGAAAAGGGGCTCCTCCTACAGGAAGCAAGCTGGCGGGGCAGGGGGCATTCAGATAATTAAAACTACCAGGCAAAGCGTGGGGTTGAGCAACGCATTTGCTGAGTCTTGAAATCCTTATTTTGTTCCTTTGCAGAAGCACTGTGAGCATAATGAAAAGAATACAGCTTTAAGAACTAAGCTTCACCCCACCAGGCATTAGGAGTCCAGAAACTATGTGAACAATCTTGCTTGACATCCCCAGGACGTTTATATCTGTCTGATGAGAAACCAGAGGGGGAAACATGTTAATTTTCTCAGCCTTTTGATAGCACGTATACAAGATCTCTTAGCCCCACAAAAAGCTCCAAATATCCTCTAGAACTTCAACTGCCTTAAAATATAGACTTGCATTTATCTTGGCCACATTAACGAGATCTGTTTGACCAATACATTTATATTTATGATGACTAAGGGCAGATTATGGTTGTTAAAATTTGTCCTTGGGACATGAAAACACTCCTCTGTCATTAATACATTTTGTAATATAAACTATGATGTCAGGTCAACGTAAAGGGTAAAAACGTTCCTAAAGTATGCACACATCATTTTTTAAAGCAATTGAGCCTAATGGAATAACAAAGGTCATCATAACAAACCATTACAGCCTTGGTCTTGGCAACTCTGGCCACAGAAGAATCTCCAAGAAACGATCATCATTCCTCCAATGTTATGGCATCCAGACGACAGGGATGGCTTGCAAATGAGTCATACAGGCTCAGATCCGCGGTAGCTATGTGAGCGCGGGACAATCAATTATTCATGTGTTTACAAAGAGCTTTCCCGGTTGATGTTAACCAGAGCTGCTTGCAAAGAAGAGCTCTCCAGCTGTCCTCGGCCATCCCAGGCCTCCAACTAACAAGCTGCCTTAATTGCTGGGCAAGTCATCTGGAAGGTGCCCCTCCCCTAGACCAAGTAAATACCATCCCTTCGAAACTTCATTAGGTGTAAAAATATTAATCGGTAATAATTATGACAATACTTTATTTACGATACTCCCAGCAAATCCCAAAGAGAGAAAGAGAAGTTGGCCTTGACTTACATCCCACAAGGCTGCCCCAGGACTGGAGTCTGGACTACTGGAGATACAGGTCAGGGTTGGTAGAGGGCATAGAGCAGGAAATGAAGGGAAGGAATCAGGGGCTGTGGGCTTCAGGAGGGAGGTGGGAGGAAGAGCAGTCTGGAATGTTCTGTGACGGGAAGGGAGCACGACAGAGGTAGATTAGGTTGGTCAACAGCCAAACATGAGAAAGCTTGACGCACCCATCAAAATCAGCCTTGGGAGAAGTTAGATGAGAAGATACTTCTCAGCCCCTTTTGTTACTACAGCCTGTCCAGGAAGACTAATAATAGGATTAGGGCAACTCCTCTTCCTGAGCTAGGCCGAAGAGGATGGGACCAGATAGCCCCACAGTCCCCTATCAGCTGTGTTTTGAGGGAGAACAGGATCATAATCAAAGCTGTTGCAGGGGCCTCCCCCTCCGAAGACAGTGCAGTCAAAGCAAAGGGGTACCTCGGGTGCCCTTCCATTATCCCAATTCCAAGAGCTTTTGTTGAATCCTTCAACCAGATTCCTGCCCTTGCTTGACACTGGGCAACTTCAGACCCTATCATAACTCACTTGTCCGTTTCTAAGAACGTGGTAGAAACAAACAGTGTTCTTGTGGATAGAAGATCATGGGATAAAGTGAGAATATAAGTATGGCCAGGGGCAATAGGATCCCTGGGGTAGTGCTTGATACAGTGGGAGGCAGCTCTAGGTGACAAGTTGCGAGGGAAAGGTAAAGCTAGCAGATGGGAAGACAGCGCCGCTCCCTGGTGCATCAAGCATCTTGGAGAACTCGCGTGGTATTGTCGTAAGGCCAAGACTAGACTCTGCATCCACCCCCTCAACTCTGATCCACTCCCTCCATCCATGAATGCAGATTTGGAAAATGAGTCCAAAGAAAAGGAATGCATCTCCCCAAGGCCCATTCTAGGAGAGCTGGTCTAAGGTGTTCTCTCCATACCTCCTTTATCCTTTTACGCCTCAATCCAGGGACAAGGGAGAAGACAAGAGGAAGCATCCCAAGAGAGGCCTCCTTCATGTGGCTGGGGGCTCTTTTAACTTCCTCAGCCTTCTCCTGAGTGCACCACTCCTGCTCATCGTGATTCCTTGCTCCTGGCTGGTGCTCCCTCGAGAGAGCTGGAGGTCAGAACGGGTTTCTCAGGAGGGGGTCAGTTAGGAGTCTGGAGGAAGATTGGAGGAGACAGAATTCTTTGATGCAGGTCCCAAGACTCCAGTGAGTTGCTAGGCCTTTGAAGAAATCCTAAAGGGAGGCATGCAGGGTTTCCCAGAGTTATTGGTTCATGGAATTCTTTCCTAAGAGCATGCCTCCAGGCAAAGTTCCAGAATTTCATGGGCCAAAAAAACCTAGGGAAGTGTAGTGTTAGGGTACGGCCCCAATGCCCTGGTTAGACCTACAGTCAAAGCCTGGTGTGAGAGCCACTCCAGCACCTTTGACTGACCCTTGACCATCTGCTCTCTGCCATCATGGACCGCTCCAATTTATCACACTATCAGAGTTCTGGGGACACAGGCTAGGAGCTCCAGCCTGCCATCACGGCTGGGGACAGCCTCACAGTTTCCTAAAGTCACAAGCTGGCCTGTCCTACCAAAAGGGCAGCCCCTAACACACACACACCTCCTCACCCTGCCTGCACACCCCCAAGGGCAGAAAGATAGGAGGAGGATCTCTCATTGCCAGACAACTGCCTGGTTTCTATTAGGCCGAATCTGATTCTTTCCTGCCCTTGTGTGGATAAGTCGCTGCTGTCTTTCCTGGTTGTGAAGCTCCAACTTTTTCTCTGGAACAGCCATGAAAGTGAGCCTTCGAGCCGTCTTCCCAGTGGAGCCTTTCCCACCTCTTTGTTTCAGGATCTCCAGCTCTGTGCTGGTAACCCTCTGCTGTGATCACAGCACAAAGTCGCCACCCAGAATGAAACACAACCCCCACCAAGAGTGGACATTTCGGCCTGACCTCGAATGTCCATCACCCACAGCTGTAAGACCTTTCTGAGGGTCTGTGATCGTCTATATTCCCGATCCGCTATTTCAAGTGGAAACTGTGTGCAAATGTTCAGAATCCAAAATAAACGAGACATCAGCCCAGCCTTTGGCATGAACCAACTCATTAAATATAAAATAAACACAAGTAAATGGCTTTTAAATCTCACTGACAGAAAGCTTGGCAACTACCCGGAGATTCTGGGGGTCACTGGAACTTCTCTCTCCAGACAGGAATCTTCCTCACACTCTGAGGGGCAGAAGGGGACTCCCAACAAATGATGGTATCCCGGTACCCCCCCTCCCAATTTGAGGCGCGCTCTGTACTGCAGACAAGGACAGGGTCTGCGAGAAGGATGGCCGGTGATACAGAACGGGTCACTGGGGAATCGGACATAATTATTTACAAAGGGTTAGGAATTCAGGTTGGAGGCACTCAGCTTGCCACCAGTGACAAATCTCCAGGAAATGCCACCAAACCAACCCTGAGTTCCTCGCTGCTGTTTCTCTCTTGGTTGCCCTAAGTTCACACTCACCTGGTTTCTTAAATCCTGTGTGCGTTCTGCCATGGGGTCCCAAGGTCCCCTTAGGAATGTGACTTGCTGAACTCTGGTTTTTGCCTCTACCTGTAGTTTCAGCATAAAGTGGATTTATCAGGGAAGGTGATGGGCCAGATTACCTGATGGATTGTTTTCATTCTCCACATCACGCCAAGTGTGCAAAACACAAATTGCAAGAATTCACCAACCAGAAAACATAGACATATGCACCTGTTTGCTTCTAATGTTACCCCAGAGCTAGGCTAGATTCCAATGATTACTAACCTCTCATAAAACCGACGTGGAAAATGCACCGCTTTTGGTAAAAAGCATGTTCGCTTGACAGCCCGTCAAAGATGGGTGTTCGCCTGGGGTGTGAGCAGGTCCGTTTGTAAGAGACCTGGGTCTGGTCAGGAGGCAGAATTATTGGCTTTCCCCATTCACATCACTCAGCTTCAGAGTCTGATTCCTGTGCCAAGAAGTTAGTAAGATCTGAAACTAGTCAAAGTAGCTTCCATTTACTTACAGTTTGGGAACATTTTTTCATGATTTGGTCAGCTCCTAAGGACAAAATGTCAGTGAAAGAAATGGTTCACCGACTTCGAGTTAAATCATTGAATCAGTAGAAAGATTAGACTTTTTTTGTTTTTTTTTTTTAAAGATTTTATTTATTTATTTGACATACAGAGAGAGATCACAAGTAGGCAGAGAGGCAGGCAGAGAGAGGGAAGCAGGCTCCCTGCTGAGCAGAGAGCCCAATACAGGACTCGATCCCAGGACCCTGAGATCATGACCTAAGCCAAAGGCAGAGGCTTAACCCACTGAGCCACCCAGGCACCCTAGATGTTGTTTTTTAATGAACTAGAACATGCTTTCTTTTTCTCCTTTGAAAGGATTTCAGTGGTTTATTTCAAATCACAAAATCACATTTCTTCTCATCCGTGGCCTCCAGAACTTTCTCACCTTGAATTTGAGGACGCGTACCTGGTCATGAGCTAAGGTGGTGTACCAGTCATGAGTTGATGGGACAAGCAAGGACCCCGGAGGGCTTTGTGACAGCACAGCCATCCTCCTGAGAGCATTTAAGAAATAAAATGCTTACAACCGAGAAGCAGAGAGCAACCAGAGGGTACACCCACTTCCTTTAAAAAAAAAAAAAAAAAAGTTCAGAGATGGAAAATTAAAACCCATCCACGGGTATTTTTTCAATGTTTTCCACAGCATGGGCTGAGCTACCATTCACCACCACTAGGTGGCATCCTCTCCTGGCCCCTTCTTTTTGCTCTTCTGCTAATAGGGACACCATCATTTCCCCCCGGCAACATTAAACAGCCTCTCCGACACATCAAACTAGGGGTCTTCCCCCCTCTAGTGCTACTGTCCACTCTCCTTTGTTGGGAAAGCTTTGGGATTACTAATGAGATGTATTTGATATTTTGTTGCAAGGCGAGGCAGTTTTGGTCTTGCTTTTCACATGATCCGTATCAGAGTCTGACAGCAACCGCTGCTCTGAGTTGACTTTCTACCCTGACATGCCTGTTGTTCTCCAGCCCAGAGACACCGCATGCTACGAAGGATCCATCAAACCTTCACGGACATTGTCTGAGGAGCAAGGTCCAAGATGATCCATGGAAAATTAACATCTCGATTGTTTCCCAAAGGTCAGGCTCTTTCTGCCTTCTCAAAAGCTAGTCTAGGACTTGCGGAGAAAAGTGATGTGACCCTCCAGCCTTATCTGGGGAGCTAATCTGTTTCCATCGCATTCTTCCAGAACATTCCCCTCACCTGCTCACTCTTCCTCATGCTCTTCTCTTCTCTTTCCCTATGGAGTGGTAATGAGATGATGGAGGTTAGCCCTCTGGATAAGGAAATGGAAAAGGAGGAGCAAAAATCCCACAGTCACCGTGATAAAAGGGGTTTTCAGAATTATCTCGTCATTTAAGCGACTTACTGAAGTCCTCTTAAGTTATCATGACTGTGTTTCTTTGCTTTACACAAAGGCACGGGGGGGGGGGGGGGGCCACTGAGGCACCAGGAAGTCCAAAAGACAAAATGCTTGGAAGTCACAGACCTAAAGAAAATGCTGAGGCATCAGTTCCAGAACTACGCTTCCAGTGTTGGCATTTTTTGAGGACATTTTTTGAAAGGTATGCAACATTCCAGAACACGATTCCTACTCCTGGCCCAACAGGTACACAGGGTCTCCCACTTTGATGGTCCCTGTGCTTTCCAAAACAAAATACTGCCCGAAGAGAGGTGATTTTCCATACAGCTTCTGCTCAGAAGGGTCACACAGACGATAGCTGCAGTAGGAGAAAGAGCGCCATGAGTCACAGCCGAACAGAAGCAAGAGCTCAAACAGCCACGATTCCTTCCCGGCTAAGGTAAATGTCCACCCCCCAGAGGGCCACCAGAGGGCACCATTCCCACCAAAGTCTAACAGAAGAGCGCCTCCTGGGGTTGTGCGGGAGCAGCCTGCCCGCGGGCACAAACTACAGAAGAGCCCCCATGGCCAGACGCCCACATCTTTCCTCCATGGAACGTGCCCATTTGCAGCATTAATCGATAAGGTACTTGAGAGATTTATACACCTTACCACCTTTCTTTTTCCTAGATATCCCTCCTCACTAGGACCAGCATCCCCACAGTGCCCCAGGTTTGGAGCTCTGGAGGCCTGCAGTACCCCCTTCCCCTCACTCTCCACCGCTTGTCCACAGTTGCCAAGTCCTGCCCCGCATCACTGGATTTGCTCGCTGTCTCTCCCAGGGCCACCGTCGTGCTTCCAGCATGCTCAGACCGCTGTGACAACTTCTGAACCAACCTCTTCTCCTCATTCTCCACTCCCCGGCTCCCAGTTCACTGTTGGTGCTACACTATATGACGTTCTTAGTTTTGCTCTGGTCCTAATCATGCCTAAGCTCAGACACTCTCGATGGCTCCCCAGTGCCGACAGAATAACATTCCAGCCCTTCAGCAGGGCATGCAAGGCTCGAGACCTGGCCCCAGCAGCTTTTTCAAACCTGTCACCCTCTGCCCCTTACGTGCACCTGTGTCGCTCTCCACTGGATCCCTCAAAGTCCTTTTATCTTGCTTTGTACTTGGCTGGCTCCCGTGAGATGCCCCCTTCCATTTCCCCATGCGCTGAGATTCTACCTTGCCCTCCAGGTGCAACTCAAATGCCCCATTTTGTAGAAAGGAATCCCAGGAGCCCCCAGCCAGGAGTAATTTTCCCATCCTCGGGGTGTCCCTGCCTACTCCTGGAACACTCCCATGCCCTGTCCTGTAGTCAGGGCACACATCTGTCTGTCTGCAAGACAGAGGGTCCCTGGAGAGCAGCAGCTGTGACGAGCTCCGTGGCACGGCTCGCATGTAGCACTGGGCCCCACACGTCCCCAGTGACCCAAAGCCAGTCGTCGATGGATGAATGCGTGAGTGACTAAAAGCCTCTAGCAGAATCAGCACGAACATCTTAGTCCAACAGAAAACACCAGCAGCCCCAGGTAGAGTGTGTGGGAACAACATGGCGACATTCTCCCCCCCACCCCCTGCCCAAGAGAAAGTTTTCCTTCAGTATCTCAACGAAGCTAGCTCCAATGTTATATCATCTTTCTATTCCAAACACTTTTATAGAAGTCTTCATTTCAGGGGCGCCTGGGTGGCTCAGTCATTAAGCGTCTGCCTTCGGCTCAGGTCATGATCCCAGGGTCCTGGGATCGAGCCCCACATCGGGCTCTCTGCTCAGCGGGAAGCCTGCTTCTCCCTCTTCCACTCCTCCTGCTGTGTTCCCTCTCTCACTGTGTCTCTCTCTGTCATATAAATAAAATCTTAAAAAAAAAAAAAAAAAGAAGTCTTCATTTCACTCTACAATGCTTTAAAAGGAAAAAAAAGAAAAGAAAAGAAAAGAAAAGAAAGCTTGTGTGACATCCCGGTCCTTATTTTGTTCTTCGCATCAGAAACGGCGGAGGAGCCACCGGAGCAGATCAAATCCAGAGGCTCCTTCTGGGACCCTTGGCTCCTCGCCAGGCTGCAGGTGCCCTGCCGGGTCCCAGTCCCGGTCCCTGCAGCCTCCTTGAGCCTGCTACAGAGCCTGGCCCACTGTGGCCTCTGCTACAAGGTCGGCTGAACAAACAAATGAGCAATCGGCGGGTGGGTGAGGGCCAGGAGCTGCTGCTCCAGGCTGCCCTGCCTCGCCCCAAGCTCAGCGGTCAGGTCCCTGCAATGACCTTGGACCCCAGGAGCCCAGGTGCCTCCCTCACCTGCCTCTCCCATCAGCACGCAATACCAGCGACATTTTAGGGTCTGTGTCTGTCAGAGAGGATCGGAGTCCTGTAGCCTGATTTCCCAACTCCGATTATCTCGGGGGGGGGGGGGGTGGTCGGAGGGGGCCCTGAAAGTTCTGAAGAACTCACACAGCAATCTTCTAGTCCTTACAACAAGCCTAGGGGAGAATGTGACTTCTCTCCGTTTCACAGCTGAGTCTCAGAGGATGAACCAGCGTGCCCCAGAGCACAGACCTCAGTGGTCAGGCGGGGTCTGGCCACTACCCACAGTCACCGGGATGTGATTAATCCCTGGCCATCTCCATACCATCTGGGGACACGCACAGACCAGAGAAGAACCGAGCAGGTTACTATTCGTTCTTGTACACAGGGGCAGGCCACTCGTGGGCTCCACCTGCCTGTTCCCATCAACCACTCACAGAGACTCCGCCAGCAGGTAACTGAGAGGGGAGGGCCCCTTCCAGCCCAGCCCCTTAAACAGCACAACGTGGGGCAAACAAGTTGGTTTGTAGGAGCGCAGACTTGGTCACCTGGTTCGCAGGTGGCGGTCCATTTCGTGGCCTAGGAAGAGAAACGCGAAGCTCTGTGGCTCCGGGGAGCCAGCTGTCTGCGGGGCCCCGCCTTCCCCTACAAGCCTCCCCAACCCTCGCCCCCGCTGCAGGCTCTCGGAAGCCCCCATTAACGAGATCATCGGCGACCCCTTGTGGCGATAAGCAGGTACTGCGAGCGCTCTGCGAACGCCCGTGCACACCAAGCTCTTTGTTCCACGGACTGCAAACAGTACTATCCCGGGATCATCTAGGATTTTGTTCAAAGATAATTAATAAATTACGAACTCATTTAAAAGCTACTTTCTTAATGCATTTTCCTTTTCAATGAATAGGAAACATACAACTTCTCTAGTGAGCAGGAGGTCCTAGCCACTTCGCTGCACTTAAACAGGGATCTCCAGCCTGGAAGGGTGCGGTGGGAGCGGAAACACCGTGAGGGCTGCTCATCATTCACTCTGCCTGGTCTGCTCGTTACTGGTCAAAGCCCTAGGCCATGACGACAAGCAGGGTCTCTCTGGGTCCTCACCTTGGGCCACAGGCGACTTCTGAGGCCTCACAACCCACTAACCTGATTAGTGGTTAAGAATGAAACAGTCCTGGGGCACCTGGGTGGCTCAGGTGGTTAGGCAGCTGCCTTCCGCTCGGGTCATGATCCCCGGGTCCTGGGATCGAGCCCCACATAGGGCTCTCTGCACAGCAGTGAGTCTGCTTCTCCCTCTCCCTTCATAATCTCTCTTACTTTCACTCTCTCTCAAATAAATAAATAAAATCTTAAAAAAAAAAAAAAAAGAATGAAACAGTCCTGTGAAGGCAGCTCAGGGGAGAGAAGCCCTAGAGGCTGAGCAGATCTGGGTTGGGTCTTATTTCAGAGAACAGAGAGAAGTGGCTTCAGGCTTCTCCCTCTCCCAGAAAGTATCAAGTTCATAGACCAAGATTATCAACAACCAGAGCCTACTTGGACACTGTATACAATATTTTATCACCTATTTTTTTAAAATCATATTTATTGCCTTATTCTGATCAGCCAGGAGAGGTATTATTAGCCCAGTGTTTACCATTAAGGAAACTGAAGCATCGAGAAGCTAAGCGGCTTGCTGAGGTCACACAAGCAGCTGGTGACAGAGCCAGATGGGGCTGGGGGTGTCTGTCTCCTCCCCCAGTAGTACCACTACAGCTTTCTGTCTTTAGCTCAACACAGCCTAACACAAGTGGCAAATGTCCTTCATGTCAAAGTGTTCATGTGTCCAACAAAATTTTTCCATCTACAAAGCAAACGTGCTTTCCTCTTTCTATTAGGAGCCAGAAGTTGGGGAAGCAGCAGTGACAGGCTCCCACCACTCCTAAGCCCTAGGGAACAGTGTGGAAATCACTCTCCCTTATTAAGGAAAAGAGTAGGGGCGCCTGGGTGGCTCAGTCGGTTGAGTGGACAACTCTTGGTTTCAGCTCAGGTCACAATCTCAGGGTCATGGGATTGAGTCCCATGTCGGGCTCTGCACTCAGAGTGGGGTCCGCTTGGGATTCTCTCTCCCTGTCCCTCTCTCTCCCCCTCTCTAAAATAAAATAAACAAAATCTTGACAGAAAGACAGAAAGGAAGGAGGGAAGGAAGAAAGAAAGGAAGGAGGGAAAGAGGGAGGGAGGGAGGGGGAAAGGAAGGAAAGAAAGAATCATTCCATCTTCCTATTTTCCCAGGAGCCAGCAGGCCTCCCCGGTGCTGCCCACTGCGAGGACCTTGTAGACAAAGGCTCCCCGGAGCCTCCCGCCTGCAGACATTCAGCAGTCCCAGACGTATTTCTTTTTCTCTCATTGCTCTGCCATCCCGCGCTTTGCCTGCAAGCTAGAGGCTTCAGTGGATAGGGCTGGCAGAGGTCTCCCTTGCATTCTCGAAGCAACACAGCCCCTAGGCACCTGAGGACACAGGAAAACGGAAAGCAGTGTGGCCCCGGGCCCCTTGCCCGAGAGAGGAGGAGGTGTTCTGCACTGCTGTTTGCTTCGCTTCCCATGACCTATGCCGCGAGACCCGCCTTTCTCTTCCGGATTTATGGCTACCTGTCCTGGGGAGAGCATAAATCACTACATCTATGGCCATTTCCATCTCCGTGAGAGATCAGAGGAGACCCCTAGCCTGGCCGCCCTGTCTCCTGGGCTATTAGGAGCCAGTAGGGCGTGACTGCTGGACGGCAGAAAGCCCACGGGTTATCGGGGGGCTGTGCTGGCTTCCCATGACCCCTACCTGCTTGCCCTCACTCTGTGTTTGGGTCCATGATCCTCGTTCTAGAAACACAGCTTCCCGATGGACGCGAGCACAAAAGATTCAGGGGATGGGTCTGAACACCCGAGCGCTTTCAAGGGGGGTTCCTGCAGAGACACTAAGTCCAGGGTAACCGAGTAACACGTTGTGGGAGAGACAGGTCAGTTCCCAAAATCACTCAGCGGGTTTGCACATAGAATCATCCAGATCTGTCCTACCCGGCTTATGTCGGAAGGAAGAACACCCTGCCCTGCAAGAGGGGGTGCGGCTGGTGAGCACGAGGTTCCTGACTCCCAGGACGGGGCTCCCCCAACCTGCCCTTCTCCCTGCAGCTCCTCTGTGGCAACAGGAGGTAGGAAGACCACATTCTGCTTTGTTCCAACGGTGAGAGAGTGCTATTGAGGAATAGCTCGTCTATCATCGCCGCTTCTCAAAACCCTGCTCCCCTGACTAACGTTCCAACACACATAGGAGTATTACAATTCCCAGACATGCAAACAAGTTAGAAGAATTTTATAGCAAACACCCATTTACCAACCCCCTGGACTCTACCCATAATACTTTTTTTAAAAAGATTATTTATTTATTTATTTATTTGACAGAGAGAGAGAGAGAGAGAGAACACAGGCAGGGGGAGAACCAGGCAGAAGGAGAGGAAGAAGTAGGCTTCCTGGTGAGCCAGGAGCCTGATGTGGGGCTCGGTCCCAGCACCCTGGGATCATGGTCTGAGCTGAAGGCAGTCGCTTAACTGACTGAGCCACCCAGGCACCCATCTACCCATAACGCCTCACAACACTTCCTTGATCACATTTGTATCCATCCATCAATGCATTATAATTTTTTGGGATTTCCAAATAAGTCACAGACATCCATGGACTTCATCTCTAAACAGTTCAGCTGGTACATCATCCCCCCAGAGTTAAAATTCTCCATACATTTTTTTTTTGAGGGGGGAGATGTTCATGGAATGAAATGTACAAAACTCGTGTTTTATCATAGTAAGTAATATGAAGTAATAAAATTAAGTGAAAACAAGAAAGTGAATTCACATTGTTTTGAGGATTGAGAAATACACAGTGCCCCTGAAAATGATGAGATTTGCCTTAGGCTGGTCTGTACCGTCTCTTGGAATGTTCTGGCAAATCCATGCTCAGTGGTGGGGACCCAAATGGAAAGCAGCCACTTGCTTTTCAGTTCAAGAATGCCTCTCCTTAAGCCCCCGCCACTCAGCTTGTCTGACTTTACTCCTGACCGATTCTCTGCCTTGAGGCCTGGCCTTCATGCAGGACACCCGTCTTCCCAGACTATAGGTGCTGGCTTCTGAGGGCAGGCCCAGAGCCTCATGCCTGGGGTGATTTGCTGGCTGGGACAACAGCCGTCTACCCCAGGGCTTCAGCCGGCCCAGGAACGGCCAGATGGTAGCTTTTGGAACAGCAAGATTGGCAGAAAAAGATTGGTGTTGATCAAAGGAAACTAAATGGCTGGGCCAAAGAAGGCCAGGAGGTTTGTGGGAGAGGGTGGGGGGCGTGAGGGTGAGAGCTGGGGCGGGGGCAGGAGGCAGGACTCACATTCCAGGGCAGTGAGTCTGGTCACACAGACCCCTCACTGTGCTCTCCCACGATGGTTTTGGAGCCAGATGGCACCAACTGCGTTCCTACCCCAAGTCTTCTGGGGCTTTGCCTGAAGCAGCTGCCACCATACTCCATGCCTTCCCCTCCCCCTCTCTTAGAGCTTCCCGGGGACTCAAGTCAGGGTCAAAGCTGAGGGGCTCAGGAGCTGCAGAGATGAGACCCGAGAGGCCCCCTCCAGCCCCACAGTGGGCAGATACCGCTGCAGCGCTCAGGTCCTGAACTGCCGTTTTAGCAAAAGTAACACAGGTGGATTGCAGAAAGTTTAAAGACTACATATAAGAATATACAGATTTGCCCATAATTCCATTACCACAAGAGCACCTCCATTCACATTTTAGTTTATAAACTTTCAGCCCTTTATCACTCGTGTGCATTTGTATATTCTAAAAAAAAAAAAAATCAGATGGTGCCTGGGTGGCTCAGTCGGTTGAGCGTCCGACTCTTGGTTTAGGCTCAGGTCATGATCTCAGGGTCATGGGATCGAGACCCGTGTCTGGCCCAATGCTAGGCGTGGAGCCTGCTTGAGATCCTCTCTCCCTCTCCTTCTGCCCCTGTCCTCTGCTCGCTCGCTCTCTCTCTCTCTCTCTCTCTCAAATAAATAAATAAATCTTTAATAAAACAAAAAAACTAAAAAGTAAAATCAAATTAAAAAAATACTATATATGCTATTTTGTAATCGGCTTTTAAAAATCCATGTTACTGGGATGCCTGGGAGGCTCAGTCGGTTAAGTGGCTGCCTTCGGCTCAGGTCAGGATCCCAGCCAGCATCCTGGGATCGAGTCCTTGCTCGGCAGGGAGCCTGCTTCTCGCTCTGCCTCTGCCTGACACTCTGCTTGCCTGTGCCCTCTCCTTTCTCTCTGACAAATAAATAAATAAAATCTTTTAAAAAAATAAATAAATAAAATAAAAATCCACGTTACTTTAACTATCTTTCTATGCAATCTAAATTTATCCTCTGTAATTGTATCTTTCACTTAAAATTTCTTTTATTTTTGGGACGCCTGGGTGGCTCAGTTGGTTAAGCAGCTGCCTTCGGCTCAGGTCATGATCCCAGTGTCCTGGGATCGAGTCCCACATCGGGCTCCTTGCTCGGCGGGAAGCCTGCTTCTCCCTCTGCCTCTGCCTGCCAGATTTTTTAAAGATTTTTTAAAATCTTTTTTAAAAAATTTCTTTTTTATTATGAGTATTTTAGAGTAAACATAAAAGTAGAAATGCTACAATGAATCCCCCTGTAATTATCACCCAGATTCTATTAATCAAGGTTTGACATATTTTTCCACGTGACCTTTTTTTGTTGTTGTTGTTGTTAAAATAATATACTGCACATCCCAGATCCTTCCCCTACTTATTTCAACACCCCTCCCCAAAATATATGGGGGAAATTCTTCCATCACAATGCCATTATCACACCTAACGGGTTTTTAGTATCATCTAATACTCACTTCATAATATAATTTGCCAAAATACCTAAACAACGCATTTCTTAAGTGGCTTGGCTTGAATCAGGAACTCCAAGTGTGAAATAAACTGATCTGTGCCAGCAGGCCCTCTAGGAACCACGGCCCCCAGGAATACTGCCCAAGTTACCCAGTCACTGGGACCCCCTGCAGCTTGAAGACTGTGTGTTGGTGCTATTTTCACGGCTTCTAGAGAGATCAAGCTGCCTCGTCCTACCTCTTCAGGGTCTCCAGTGGCTCCTTCCTGCTCATGACGCCGGTGTCTGGGTCCACCGTCGTTAAAATGCACCTGGACACACACACAACATCATACAAGGGACAGAGAGGACTAGCCTTGGCCCGCCTCTCCCTCTCCTGGCCAGGGCTGGAGGAGCTTTACCTGGAACAAGCCATTATTCTTTTCATTATCACGTCACCAATAAGCAGCTCATCCCACGAATCCTAGGGGACAAAGCACAAAATTCCTGTGAGCTCTTCTGAGACCTCGCCCTGACCATGTAGGCACTTCTCAGGACATGCCGCCCAATGGAGCCGTGCACACCCAAGATGGCAGACGTTTCCGTCAGCCCTGAGAAGCCACACTCCCTCCTGTGCCCTCTCTGCCTGTGACATGTCTGTTCAGCTTCCTGACGTGAAAGGCTCTCTCTGCTCCCACTGCTCACACTGTGGTGGAAACGCCCCCCACCCCTGACAGAGGCCACTGGGCTCGCGGAGGTGGGAATGGAAGGCTTGGGGCCCCCAGAGGGCATGGGAGACAGAGAGAAGGGCTTGGAGGGGGGTCGCCCTAACCTGTGCACGTCCTTCTCCTCTGGCGGATTTAGACCCTGAGGGCACTGGTGGGTTTACCATGCATCTCCCCTGACAGAGGTTTTACGGAAAAGATAGGATTTGAATAGAACCTTCCGGAACAGAGACTTTGGAAGGCACAAAAGAAGGGTCAGGAGACTCAGGGAAGGATTAGAAGGAAGACACTGAGGAGACAAAGGACATCCTATCATAGCCCTGAACTTCTTACCCTGGGAGACAGTCGCAGGCTGCCTGAAGACAAAAATTCTTAAATTAAAATCAACCTGCCCAGGCCTTTGTGGGTCACAAGCCAGAAAGAGATCTGCAGACTCAGAATTTTAACCCTAAGAGTGTGTGTCATTCTTGCTATCATGTATCACAGTTTTTAATCATGAAGTCGGTCTTTGAACTGTTGGTGTCGCAAGGGTCCAAAAACACCGCCCCCGGACTGGAGCAACCCCAGCCTGTTCTGTGTGTGCCTGTCCACCAGGGGGCACTGTGGTCACCAAAAACATAAAAGATCCAAAAAGAGAAACGTGAGTTAATTTATTATTCATTAAAGAAGTATTTCCAGAGCCCCTTTCAGCTACACCAGAAACGGCTGAGGGCTGAGTCACAGATAAATAAGGTAAAAAAAAAAAAAAAAAAAAAAGTCCACCATAAGGAAAGCCGGAGATGTAATGGGTCTAAGGCCTGAGCCTAGGGATGCTCGGAGCCTGAGCCGACCGTTGGGGGCCAGCATCTCCCATCCAGTCTGGGTCAGTCACACCCCAGGGTCACCTACCACCCTGCACTCACCATCCTCCTGGCCTGCTCACAATCTCTTCACCTGGGACTGTGATCGCCTTGGAAGAAGCAGCGTGTTTCTTCAACCCTGTTTTTCCACGTGTCTATACACAGTGCACAGGACACAGGGGCGCCAACTCACAGTGTGATGACGGACACGCTAGGACAAAATGAGCTCAGCCAGTGTCATGTCAACATCTGACTTAAAGGGGCGCCTGGGTGGCTCAGTGGGTTAAAGCCTCTGCCTTCGGATCGGGTCATGATCCCAGGGTCCTGGGATCGAGCCCCACATCGGGCTCTCTGCTCAGCAGAGAGCCTGCTTTTCCCTCTCTCTCTGCCTGCCTCTCTGCCTACTTGTGATCTCTGTCTGTCAAATAAATAAATAAAGTCTTAAAAAAAAAAAAAACCTGACTTAAAGTGAGAAATGTTCCCGGTCAGAGAGCGCTCAGAGTTAGAGGAAAATGAAGGCTTCCAGAACAAGATTCAGTTCAAACAAATCCAAACCAGAGGTCCTACTCTGGGCCATCTCCTCCGTACTCAGTTTCATCGACAACTGACCATCTCAGAACTCTGGGGTAGGAAACGTCATCAACAAGACCCAGGGCTCAGGGATCGCAGGGGGAAAGATGCTTAAGTTGTCATAGCTGGGGAATGCCTGAGCCAGGTCCCTTGGCTCTGACTATAGGACAGAAACCCTCCCCCACCTCTCTGTGACACTCTCTATGCCTGCGAGCTTCGAGCTTCCGAGTTCGCTGCTGATTACTGACCTTGATTCTGACAGCTGCCCTCAGGGGACGGGCCAGCTGAAATCATCAGCATTTAACACGTGCAGGAAGCAGAGGCCCCAGGGGTACAAGGACCTGTCCAGGGTCACACCGCCACTTAGTGAAGCAGGTGGATTCACATCTGGTGCCCCAACCTCATGCATACCCTCTGCAATGCTCAGCGTTCCTTTGGCCTCTGGTACAGTCTGGGTTCAAGACCCAGTTCCTCCACTTCTTGCCATGGGGTAGCCCGGGGCGAGCCAGCTCACCTCCCCGGGCCTCTCCTCGCCCTCCCCCTTATAAAACGGGAATGATGACTTCGCCTCCCTGGGCTGCAAAGCACAATGTGAGCATTAAATGGAAACCCTCCCCACTCCTTTCTCTTCCCCGAGAAGGAAACCCTCCAGAGAATCTGCTTTACTGGCCACAACTGGGGCGAGATGAGTATCAATGAGATGGTCAAAGGCAGCCCACACTGATTTTTCCCTCTTGTCTGAGTCCGGCTGAACTGTGCCGGACGTGAACAAGTGCCGACAAGCTCCCTGGTCACAGCGGACCATGGACAGACAGCCCAGTCCCGGCTCCCGGGGAGAGAGCGCGTGTCCAGCCTCACACCAGGAGCTGACCTGCCAATTGGAAAACATGATGTGCTCGGAGCGCTTTACATAAGGAGGGGGTCCAGAGGCACATCTGTTGCCCTCCACTGCCTGACACAGCATTTATACTTTTCATACGTTACCTGAGCCAAATTGGTCCTTTTTTTTTAAGGTTTTATTTATTTATTTGACACAGAGAAAGAGATCACAAGTAGGCAGAGCAGCAGGCAGAGAGAGAAGGGGAAGCAGGCTCCCTGCTGAGCAGAGAGCCCGATGCGGGGCTCGATCCCAGGACCCTGAGATCATGATGTGAGCTGAAGGCAGAGGCTTAACCCAATGAGCCATCCAGGCGCCCCCAAATTGATCCTTTAATAAACCTGCAAGGTAATCCTGGGCAGAAAGGATCACCTCATTCTCCATGCAGGTAAAGGAGCCTTAGAGGGAGTGTACAGGGTCCTACAGAGGCCAGCAAGGAAGCTGACGGCCGACCTCAAAGCCTCAGGTTTGCGTGTGGGCCTCAAATTCCTAGACTGCTTCTTTGAGCACACATAGCTGCCTCCTCACAGCATGATAGAAAGCCAGAATCCGTTCCCTTGAGTAGAAGGGATTAGAACTCAGTCCTACGGATTCGGTTCTGCCTCCTGCCCATCCCCTCCGCTTTCCATCTAGAAACATGCACCATCCGAACTCTAGAATTCCCGTCTGAGAGGTAGCGCCTCTGTCGAGTACCCACGGTTGGGTGGTCGTCACTCACCAAACCCCCAGGCCGCCAACCTCTGCCTTCCTGGCTGATGAGGGAGAGAACCAAACAAAATGTCCAAAGACAACGACAAAGGTAAGTCTGCCACCAGAACCGTGTCACGTGGTGGGAACCCTCCACGCTAAGCCCCAGCGCAGACATCTGAGCGCGGGTCAAAGGTGGCACTGGAAGAATTTTAGGGCAGCACCATCCAGCTTGGGGGCTCTGCTCCCACCCCGCCCCCCAGCAGCCATACTGTAAATGCCTGTCTTCTCCTGGGGCCATCGATTGAACAGGAAAGCCAGCTTCGACAAGACATGAGCACACCCTGCCTCTGATCCATGGCCCACACACATCATGTATTTTATGCCACATAAAGCTGGCTGGGAAACTACTCTACCTACTGGGAACTGTCGTGAGAAGTCTCAGACCCAGGGACGCCTGGGTGGCTCAGTTGGTTAAGCGGCTGCCTTCGACTCAGGTCATGTTCCCAGCGTCCTGTTCCCAGATCGAGTCCCACATCGGGCTCCCTGCTCGGCGGAGAGCCTGCTTCTCCCTCTGTCTCTGCCTGCCACTCTGTCTGCATGTGCTCGCTCTCTCACTCTCTCTCTGACAAATAAATAAAATCTTTAAAAAAAAAAAAAAGAAGTCTCAGACCCAGAACCGCCCCCTGACAGCAGCATGTCATTTGTATTAACGCGCTCCCCGCAGAAGTCTGCCCTGATCAGATGCTCCAAAAATCAAAACTCTGAATTGTCTAGCATACAACCAATAATTAATGAATTCTTCAATAATCGAATGCAACATCAGAGACTCCTATACCCTAAAGAAAAAAAGTTAAATCCAAGGAGAGGGACAAGGAAGGCATCCTTTTACCTCAGCGTAGACACCACAGCCTGAAATTACGATATTGGGCCTGAAGTTAGTCACTTTAACTTTCTTCTCCAGCCTGGAGTTGAGATCTGCCAACGATGCCTCAGACAGGATCAAGAATGGGCTGGCATCGGAGTACGCAATCTGGTAAGGAAATAGAAATGGTTAGGACGTGACACACAGAGGTCACATGTGTCCCATGTGTCTAGTTCCTGGAACCCTCTCCTCCCTAGCTCCCCCACCCGTGTGCACACGCACATCCACGCGTGCATGCACACAATATTTCTAAGTATTTCTTTAGTTCTTTCTGTGGAAAAGTCACAGTGGTTCAGAACTCTTAAACAGCTTTACAGATAAAAGGAATTACATGATGGAATGAAGAGAACGTTGCCTTGGGATCAAGAGATGCCACCAGCCAAGTGCCTTTAAGGAAGTCACTCCACCTTTCCAAGCCTCAACTTCCCCAGTGTGGATGGGTTTGATGACCTCAATATGGGTGAAAAAAAATTAATTGATTCCCTGGATACCTGTTTTTTATGCAACCTGCAAATCAACATCAAGTCTGTTTTCTGACCATTTATATAATTTTTTTAACAGCCATAATAATTGTGCTACCGTAGCATCGGGCTACCAACCCTCCTTTTGATGAATCCTTGCAGCCTTATTCCTGAAAGGGCCAACCTGGTCACTTTAAGCCTGTGGATCTCCACACCCTCCCACGGATTTGCCCAACTGTGATCCGACCATTGCAATCACGCGGTAAAAAGGTTGGACTCCACATACAACTACAGAACAGAGTGGAAAAGATCCGGATATAGAACAGTTTTGAAACCCTGTTGGCACTGGAACGCTTCCATAGATAGGAAGGGAGATGGACATGGGAAAAACGCAAGAGTCCCCCAAATCAAGAAACGCAGACGAAGCTTCCAAAGTAGGGGCTTTGTTTTTGCCTGTTGTTTATAATCTCCAGCCACTGCTCAGGCCAAGCTGCCGGGAGGCTGCCTAGCAAACCGACAGAGCAGAGCTCAGCAGACAGGCTGCCCCTCCTGATGGGCTCTGCACCCCCGAGGAAGCCTGCCTTCCACAGGACACACCAAGGGCCAAAGCCAAAGGATGCTCCTCTGACCTGGTCGGTGGGCCGGAACGCGTCCAATATTTGGTGAGAATTTCTCGGTCGCAGGTGAGGCTCAAAGTGCACCAGACGGTAGGGCTGTGTCTTCAAGAAGCTAGTAATCCACTGGGCCACAGCCTCCCCACAGTCCCTGCCCTCGATCTCCAGGCCGTGCACTCTGCAGGGGGGGCAGGAGCAGAGAACGGCCATGGGTTTGAAAATCTGGATACCTAACGAGTCCTACACACATCCAAAAAGCCAGGATGTCACTGTGATTCCTTAATTACCAGGAAACATAATTTTAGCCTGGCCCTGCCTCCAAACCCCTGTGTAAGGCTCAGTGAAGTCCGTTTCAAGCCTTGCTTTCCCCAGTTTCATAACAGAGTGATGCATACCTGTTCCTCCCTATTTGTAAGGCATGCACGGGAAAATAAAATAAGATCATAGGTTTGAAAAGATATGGTGTTCTCCGGAAGAAAACGAATGTGTCAATATAAAGTAAACTTGTCGGGGTGCCTGGGTGGCTCAGTGGGTTAAAGCCTCTGCCTTCAGCTCAGGTCATGATCCCAGGGTCCTGGGATCGAGCCCCACATCGGGCTCTCTGCTCAGCGGGGAGCCTGCTTCCCTTCCTCTCTCTCTGCCTGCCTCTCTGCCTACTTGTGATCTCTGTCTGTCAAATAAATAAATAAAACCTTAAAAATAAATAAATAAATAAACTTGTCATTAAAGCAAAATCTGGCT
>PISX010016177.1:0-47116 GCA_004024625.1 Mellivora capensis
CCTCCCTCCCAGAGAGAAGCCCCAGTCCGTTCCCCTCTGGGTGCTGCAGAGCAGGTTCCCAGCCGCGATCTCTGGGGACACCTGTGTGTCCTGCTTGTACTCAAAACCACAAGCGGCAGCTGTCTGGGCAGCTCCAGACCCCCAGAGAGGTTCCAAGCGGGGAAGGCACACAGAGATTTTCCCGCCGGCCCGAGCTGGGGGCGATCAGACTTTCTGGGTCCTAGAGCCCCCGCTGGTGCCCGCGCGCCTCTCTCAGGGGAGGGGGTGGAGTGCGTCTCAGGCTCTGCTAGCATGGCTTGGCACACTCGTGGGGACTGCAAAAGTCTGTTTCTGCTCCAAGAGGGTCCCAGCCCCTGCCACACGCCAAACGCCCTTAGGAGGTCTCCTCGCAGCTCAGCGACCAGGACCTGGTTTCTCTGCTGTACTCTCTCTGGCTCAGCGCCAGCCACGTCTGGCCTCTGTGGGGGACTTAAGCCCCTGTCCCTAACAGTTCCAATTCCCACAATTTCACCCTATGATCTTTTCTCTTTTTGAGTGCTTTTTGTCGGTCTTCAAGTTAATGCTGGTCCCCAGTCTTAGGGGACTCTCGTATTGGGGTATTACTTCCCAATGGGTCTCCTCTGGTGGCTCCCTCCCCCTTTTGTTTATCTTCCAATACCAGTCCGGTGTTCCCGCTCCGCTTTACCTGCCCACTGGCGTCTTCTGCCCCCGTAGAGATCCTGACGAGTAGAATTCTGATCTCAGGCTGATTTCATGAGTGATCGGAGTTCCTTGGTAGGTAATCAGCTCACTTTAGGGGACAGGTTGAACCAGAGCATCCTCCTAGTTCCCCGCCATCTTGTCTCCCCCCCCAGAATTGCCTTTTAAGCCAATAATATATCCTACAGTAACAATAGACCCTTTCTGGTGTTGAATCATAGTCTTCCTGGCAGCTTTCCAAGTCAGCATGGAGCCCAAGAGATTAGTATTTGCTGAGATATTGTACCTTCAGGTTTTTTTTCTTACTAAAAGGCTATTCCTGTTAATTCCAGCTGCACTTACCAAGAGATAAACGACCTAAATTTTTCTCCATCTCTTCAAATGTATTTTGAGCCTTATGTTCTTTGGCAGCATCACAGCTAAATGTCAAATGATCTCCACCAAGATCATGTCATCAGAGCCAGTGGCTTTGGCCACTTCCAGACTTCTGGGGATGATGGCAATCAGTAGACTTTCTGGGGCATTAATTGGGCTACTGCCATGCTCCTGAAAACAGAGCAGACTGCCCATCTTGGACCTAGGAGTCACAAACTCAGGAGAAAGAAGGCTAGGAGTGGTATCTCTTTTCCATATCCCTTCAGCTTTTAAACCACCACAACTGAAATGAAAAATAGCCAGACTGCCACAAAGAAGTACCTTCCTGCTCCTGCTGCCCCAATTTAAAGTTTTTGAGAGTTCCGCTGGTACCTCTACTTTTCCTGGAAACCGCGGTGAGTAGGGGCAATAAGATTTTGATTAAACGAGAGAACCTTACCAAGTTCCTTCATGACTGTCCCAGTACCTTTAACACTAGAGAGTAAAGATAGTATCCCTCAGGTGGGAAAAAACACTGTCTAACCATTTCTGTAGATAGATCTTTTCTTGCAGTGGCTTTTCTGTTTGAGAAGACGTCACCGTCCAGAGAGTTTATAAGCCATCCCGAGCAATATTCATAGTCTTGTGACTTGGGTAACTGGATGTAGCCTATCTTTATGTGTCTGAAACTCCTCTGGGACATGGCTCAGACCCATTTGTATCCCACCTTCACAGTCGTCGTCGTTGTTGTTGTTTTCTGGGTTATGATGGTACACATTAAGCATAAGCCCTCCACATCTCTAGCTACCAAGGAGAAATTTCCCCCATAAACTCTTATTCATGGTTGAAGCAGTGTAATCACACTGCTTTGACCTTTTGGTCAAATTTCACCTCATTTTTGGGGTGCAACCAAAGGGCCATCTTAGCTGCCTTAGGACCTATTGAAATCAACAGAACAACTTGATTTTAGCAAATTTTTTTTTTCCTGAACCTGAGGCTAATATCCTATGTCTGAAACAGATTTTATCTATAAACATATTCATTTTCTTAAAAATAAGTCCTATCATAATAATAAATCATAAGTCCAATTGTAATCATAAATCATAAATAAGTCCTATCATAATCATAAATCATAAATAAGTCTTATCAACAAGGACAAAAGTGCCACTTATTTTTTTAATGATCTACCAGTGCATTCCCTTCCCCTTCTTTATCATTACTCTCACTACGTGCCTTAACTTGTACCTTTCAACACCCGCTCTTGTCAAGGCTATTAGTTCCACCACTTGGGCTGACCCAGCCATGGGTGGAAGGTTATCCTCTTACAGTTTTACGTAGTCTCTGCCGAACCTCAATAGTATCGACGTTGATCATTTAAAAAACATTTGCTCCACATTCCCTAGGGAAACATCAACTTGACCTTCCTCTTGGACACTCAATTTTACAGTTGCTGTCATAGAGTCATGAGGCTTTCCTTCATCAAGTGGTGGAAGCGACACTGCAGGATTGAGATTGTATCAGTGAGAGATGGTCATACAAGAGACCAACAATAGTGATCAGTCATAGCTAATCTGCCTACTGAGCAATGCTGGATGTTGCTAGCTAGAAGACGGGATTGAACAGCATCCACAAACTGGAATTAGCGGTGTGGCAAGGGTGACATCCACAGAAACATCTACCAGTTTTGCAACCACTGTCATGGCACATAATAAGGAGGAAAACACTAGCCATTGAATCTAGAGAAATACCTAAATAGGAAGTGGTATTTCCCATGGCATCGAGCCAAAGCCTCCATCACATTGGTACCCTCCTGCCACCCTTTTTTTGTTTCAGCACAGGGAAATGTATTGAAGACATAAAGTGATGATTATTTATCTATTTATTTATTTATTTTTGTATTCTGGTAGACCTGGGATTGGGGTCACCTACAATTTAGATTTTGAAGTGACAAAGCCTATTGCAGTTTCTCAAGTAAATTCAGGTCACCTGTTTTGGCAATTTCTTGAAGGATTCCAGTTAGTCTGAAAAAGTTGGGAACCCATTGCCTGTAATACCTCTTAAGTTCTGCGAATCCCATCAATTCCCATCTGGTTGTTGGGTTTAGATGTTGCTGGGTCTGTGTGATCCAATTTTGGGGTAGAGTATGGTCTTTGATGGAGAGGTCACCTCCTAACTACGATCTCTTGGCAAAATTGTAACTTTTCCTTCAGGCTTTACCATATTCAGCCACATGCTCTCCCAAGAAGTAGATGGAATCCTTGTTTTCCAGGAGAGGTAAATATGAGGCAAGGTCTTTTATAGTGAATGAAATCTTAACCTTTTAAGAGTGTTGCCTTTTTAAATTTATTATTTAAAGGTCGGAAGGAAAATAAAGGTGCCTGTGTGAATCCCCAAGGCATTATTGAACAAAAATATTGTTAGTCATTCCAAATAAAGGAAAACTAAACAATCTCTGTTTACAAAAATGCTAATGAAGGTGAGTGAGGCCAGGACCATGACTATTTACTTATAAAGAGTGGAACTGGAAAGAGAAGAACATTAGCATTATGGGCTTCTGGAAACCTAGGAATAACTCCATGAATGGCTCTTAGGTCTTGCACAAACTGATATCCCTTTCTACTAGGTTTGTAAGGAGGCTGTGCTTAGACTTGTACAAGGAATTTGTTGTGGTTCTGTTCTATGGCTGGTTTATTCCTTGAATAACTTCTGATTTCAGAGGATATTAAAATGGCATATACAGTGACCTAGAAGGATCTACCTGTCCCCCTCATAGTCCTTCCATCAATAGAGCTTTTGCTTGTAAATTGTCATGTGCCGGTTGGAGTAAGGGATCTAAAGTTCCAAGAGTCATTGCCTAGGCCAGTTGAAGAAAGTCAAGTGCAGAAATAATGTGCTGTGAAATTGTGTTTCTGGAGGTTTTTTATTTTCTAAGAACAGTCTTTCTGGTGCACACTTAATCTGACAGCCACATTTATATAAAAGGCTTTTGCCAGGTAGTTGACAGGCATGGAAGCACAAAGGATAATCAGTCTTGTTCTACTGTTGGTCCTAATGTGGTAGTCAAAGGCTCAATATGTGTAGAAAAGGAAGTGGGTTGGAATGCCTACTGTAACACATCAATTTCTCTGAGTGACTGGTTGTTTTATTGCAGTGGGGCTCAGGATAGAAAGGGTAGCACTTGTGTCAACTAGGAATTAGCCTTTTTGTCTCTTTTATGTTTACAGATGTGGTAGGCAGGGTCCTAATAATGCCTTCCTGCCCCAGGAGTCCTGTCAGTGGCTATTCAATCAAACATTAATCTAGGTGCTGCCAAGAAGGGATTTTGTAGTTGTAATGAAACTTCCAGGTCAGGTGACATTAAGATTCAGAAATTCTCTCTGTGAATCTAGTCTATTCATGAGTCCTTAAAAGCAGAGGACTTTTTCCATCTGAGAGGAGGAAGGTAGACTAGGAAAGTAAAAAGGAAAGTCAGAGAAATTCCGAGAATGAGAAGGAACCCAGGTGCCTTTGTGGGTGGAAAGGAGAGGTCACATGTGAAGGAATGCGGCAGCCCCTGGTCCCTGGCCCCTGGTTGACAACCAGACCAGAAACCAGGACCTCAGTTTCCCACCACTGCATGGAGCTGAATTCTGTCAACTTTCCGAATAAGCTCTGAAGTAGATTCTTTTCCTGAGTCTTTAGCTAAAAACCTAGTCTGGCTATCACTATGGTTTCAGCCTTGTGAGATCCTGGCAGAGAGCCCAGTTGAGCCAAATGCCTTCTGACCTACAGAACTCTGGAACAGTAAATGGGTGTTGTTTTAAGCTGCTAAATTTTTAGGCATCAAAAGGAAATTAACACAATAATTTCTTTTTCAGAAAGAGGAAAAGGGGAGCATAGCTCTGCAGTATTATGGCCTTTGGAATTGAGTCCCTGGACCTCTATTGGGTGCAATTAGCATTTTTGCTTTCAAGATGTGCCTGGTGTGGCAGCATAAACCTGATATTTTGCCCCACCTCCACTATGACGTGTCACAGTCAGAAAGAACTGCACATGATTCACACTGAGATAAATGTAAAAAAAAAAGCAGGGTCTCCACATCTTATCCTAGTTCTCCCAAATAAATAAAATATCAAGCACTTCCCAGAAAACTATTGGGATGTTTATGAATATGACAATCAGTGAGAAACATGTGAGCACATTACTGATTTCTCACTAGGAACAGATAATGGTATATGTGGCAGCCTTGGCAATATTGCAAGAGAAGTGTGTGTATGTGTGTGTGTGTGTGTGTGTGTGGTTTTTGTTGTTGTCATTCTTTTAAACACTTGTGCTTTATATTAAACCAGTAAATGCGTCTGAAGTCTGATCCCCTTGTTCTTTGCCCATAAACTTGGCCTTTTCTTTCCCAGACATTTTTGCCCTTGAGTCTTCCTTTGATGATGGACACATTCTTTTCTTTCAAAGTCCCTACAGTTGTCAGTATCTCTGTCTATTTTTTCACTGTTTAAGACTTTATTCTGGGTTAACTGAAAACCAGAATTCTCACATGTCTTATCATCTCTGGGGGTTACGTTTGGTATGAGCTCCCTAAATTAGAGGGCCCTGGATTTCTTTCCTTTTCCATATTCTTCATCTCTCCGATAAGTGCTCTCTGATAACATCCTGCTCTATTTTGCAGGTCCTCTAAGATCACAGTGCACCCAATTTATCTTATCAATTCAGCAACTTGGGGACTAAATGCTATCATGACTTGTTCAGATAGAGCCCTTTAGCCGTTAATTCCCTGTCTATATCCAACTCTTTGTAAGTAGCTTTACTGAAATATAATTCATACATGAGACAATCCATCCTTAAATTTAAAATGCATGATTAAATGTGTGTTAGTATATTCATACAGTTGTGCTTCTCTCAGCACAATCCATTTTAGAATGTTTTCATTGTCTCAAAAAGAAACTGCACCACTTACCCATTATCCCTCCTGCAGCCCTCAGCAACCACTAACCTACTTTCTATCTATAAAGATTTGCCTATTCTGGATGTTTCATATAAACAAAATCGTACATTATGTGGTCCCTTGTGACTGGCTTCTTTCACGTGGCATAACATTGTCAAGGTTCATCCATATTGTAACATGTGTAGTACTTAATTTATTCTTCTTGACAAAAAATTCCATTGTACGAATTTACCACATCTCATTTGTCCACTCAACAGTTGGTAGACATTTAAGTTGTTCCACTTTTTGACCATTATGAATGATGCTGCTATGGATATCAGTGTACAACTATTTGTGTAAACATATGTTTTTATTTCTCTTGGGTATACAGAAGTGGAATTAGGGTGTCATGCAATAACTACCTAGGGAACTGCCAGACGGTTCTCCAAGATGGCTGCACTATTTACATCCTTACCAGTAGTGTGTTAGGTTATGAAACCGGGAATTGTGAATCTTCCAACTCTTATCTTTTTCAAGAATTTTTTCATTATTTTGGGTCTCTTGAATTTCCTTAAGAACTTTAGAATCAATTTGTAGTTTCTGAAAATAAGTCAGCTGAGCTTTTCCTAGGTATTGTATTGATTCTATAGATCACTCTGGAGATTGCCATGTTAATAGTATTAAGTCTTTCAATCCATGAACATGGGAAGTCTTTCCATTTCTCTAGATCTTCTTTGATTTCTTTCAATAATGTTTTATAATTTCCAGAATACAAGTTATGCATTTTTTGGTTAAATGTATCCCTAACTATTTTTTATAACTTTTGATGCTCTTATAGATGGAATTGTTTTCCTAATTTCATTTTGGATTATTCATTGATGGTATATAGAAATACAACTGATTTTTGCATATTGATTTTGAGTCTTGAAACTTTGCTGAACTCATTTATTATTAATTCTAATAGTAATAATATTAATTTTTTCCATGAACTTCTTAGTATTTTTTATATACAAGATCATCATCTATAAATAGTTTCATTTCTTCCTTTTAATTTTGATGCTTTTTATTTCATTTTCTTGCTCAATTTTCTTGGCTAGAACCGCAGTACAAGGTTGAATAGAAGTGATAAGAAAAGACATCTTATCTTATTTCTGATCTTAAGGTGAAAACATTCAGTCTCTTCCCACTTTGTATGCCCTTTATGGGATTTAGGAAGTTCCCTTCTATTCCTAGTTCTTAGAGCATTCTCTTTTTTTTTAAACCATGAAAGGGTGTTGAAACTTTCAGAATGCTTTTTCTACATCTATTACCATTATCATATGTTTTGTCATTTATTCTACTGATTAGGTTTATTATAATGATTAATCATTGAATATTAAACCAACATTGCATTTCTGTGATAAATCCTGCTTTGTCATGGTGTGTAATTCTTTCTATACATTGCTTGATTCCATTTACTAGTATTTTGTTGAGGATTTTTGCGTGTATACTCAAAAAAGATATTGGTCTGTGTTTTCTTTTCTTGTGATAGCTTTGGCTAATACTACCTCATATAATGAATTGGAAATATGTATGAAAGTTCAGACCCCATTAAATGATAGAGTTCACGAGTGAGACCATCTGGTCCTGGGTTTTTGTCTGTGGGAAGTATTTGTTTTTTCTCAATTACTAATTCAATTTGAAGGAAAGAAATTGAATGTGTGTGTGTGTGTGTGTGTGTGTGTATTTTTCACCCCCTTGAGTCAAGTTTGATAGTCTGGGTCTTTCTAGGAATTTTTCCATTTCATCTAAGTTATCTAAATTGTTGGTTGGCACACAAGTTTTTAATAGTATTCCCTCACGATTTTTTAAAAAATCTATGTACAATGGTAGTAAAGATTTCACTTCTGATTTTAGTAAATCTATTCTTTTTTATTCTGTAGCTAAAGATTGGTCAATTTTGTTGATCTTTTGTAAGAACTAACCTTTGGTTGTATTGATTTTCTCTATAGTTTTTCTGTTCTCTATTTCATCAAATTTTTCTCTAATTCTTATTCTTTCCTTCCTACTGCTTGCTTTGGGTGATTTATCTCTTCTTTTCCAGTGTCTTCAGGTGGAAAATTAGGGTTATTGGTTTGAGATTCTTTTTCTTTTCTTTTTCTAACATAGGTGTTTACAATTTTAAATTCCCACCAAGGCACTGATATACTTGCACCTTATAAGTATATACTTGAGTTTTCTCAAGTTTATGCGGCCTGAATTTTATTTATTTTTTATGGTAGTAAAATATATATAACATTTCTCTTTTTAACCATGTTAAGTGTTATACCCAGTTCTTGCATAAATAACTGAAAAGTTAACCTGTATCTTACATCTCCAACATTTTCTGAATGGATTGAAATTTGGATTCAATCTCTTTTAACCAAGGTAACTTCATGTATACCCCTGAGCAGTTTCCTATCAATTTCTTTAGCACACTTATACCAAAATATATCTAAATACCAAAAGCATTATAACCTCTGGAGTGTCCTTAGGATTACATCTTGCCATATATAACTGTGATTTTCCTTCCAAAATAATGACATCATTAGCCATCAGGGAAATTCAAATTAAAACCACATTGAGATACCACCTTACCTTACACCTTACACCACCTTACACCAATTAGAATGGCCAAAATTAACAGGACAGGAAACAACAAATGTTGGAAAGGATGTGGAGAAAAGGGAACCCTCCTACACTGTTGGTGGGAATGCAAGTTGGTGCAGCCACTTTGGAAAACTGTGGAGATTCTCAAAAAAAATTTAAAAATAGAGCTACCATATGACCCTGCAGTTGCACTACTGGTTGTTCACCCCAAAGATACAGATGTAGTGAAAACAAGGGCCAAATGTATCCCAATGTTCATAGCAGCAATGGCCACAATCGCCAAACTGTGGAAAGACCCTAGATGCCCTTCAACAGACAAATCGATAAAGAAGATATAGTCCATATATACAATGGAATATTACACCTCCATCAGAAAGGATGAATACCCAAATTTTGTATTAACATGGAGGGGACTGGAGAAGATTATGCTGAGTGAAATAAGTCAAGCAGAGAAAGTCAATTATCATATAGTTTCACCTACTTGTGGAGCATAAGGAATAATATGGAGGACATTAGGAGAAGGAAAGGAAAAGTGATTTGGGGTAAATCAGAGGGGGAGATGAAGCATGAGAGACTGTGGACTCTGAGAAACAAACTGAGGGGTTTGGAAGGGAGGGGGGTGGGAGGATGGGTGAACCTGGTGTTGGGTATTAAGGAGGGCACATATTGCATGGAGCACTGGGTGTGGTACATAAACAATGAATCTTGGAACACTGAAAAAATAATTTAAAAAATACCCAAACCCCCCAAAAAAACCAAAAACAAAGTAATGTCAGTTAGCCTAATCAGCCAGTGAAGTTAAGGCCCAGAGTATAGGTATCTAATAAGCATGTAAATTATTCAGTAACTTTTTTCCTATCTGTAGTGGGATTTGAAATTCACTTATTATAGCTCTAAATTATACTGTTGTCCAAGGTTTAAATATTACTGCATAAACACTGCTAGCCAGGTGCAATAAAGACTTGAGGGAAACCGATTTATGATATCGTGTGCACTGCAAGTATGGTTGCTGGAGAGGAGGAAAAGATTTCTCAGAATTTGGGTCAGATTTGGGAGGTCCCCTCCACCCACCCACAGAACAAGGGATTTGGTGTGGCATAAGCTATCTTTCTCACAAGGGGTATCAGGGGAGTAGTAGGCAGAGAAATGAAGTGGGGAGAAATGATGGAGAAGCAGGCTGACAGAGACTCTATGACTTTGGGAGGCTGCTGGACTATATGGGGGATCAGAGAAGTTCCTGATCAACTTTCTCCTTAATCCTGCTAAAGGACCTTTCAAAAAGTCCAATTTGGATCATTTCAGTATTTATAAATGTTTTCATACCATTAAAAAAATGACTTATATATTTGGCATCTTGTCTTATTTCCAGTGTTCCTCATGGATATAAAATCTTACAAAATCAAAATCCCTCATAATAATCATTATATCACTAAATTGTCCCTGGCAAAAGCCCTCCACTTTACCAGGTAAACAAAAGAATTATTATTACCATGAGTATACATATAAGAACCCAGAGAACCCCAGGGGAAATGCCATTTGTTTTCAGTTCATAGTTCCATTGTTTAACAAAGAACTACAACAGAAGGGATTCCTTCTCTAGTCAGAAGGCAGGATGTTTATTGAAGTATATAACATGGTGCTTTTTTAACTGAATGGTCAAAGTGAGTTCAGCATTCTGTAACCATCAGTCCCTGAGTGTATGTGGAGTGAGGCACAGCTCAACCACAAACTTTTTGCAGAATTTTCAGAACAATACCCAGAGAGACAAAGCATAGACAACTGTGATAAGTGTAGTAAATGACAGATTTCCTTTTTTAAAAAATTTTATTTATTTTTTAAATTTCTTTTCAGTGTTCCAGAATTCATTGTTTATGTACCACACCCAGTGCTCCATGTAATACTTGCCCTCCACAATACCCACCACCAGGCTCACCCTTTTCTTAAAAAAAAAATATTATTTTTTTTTATTATGCTATGTTAGCCACCATACAGAAAAGAATGACAGACTTTCTGAGTCAAAAGTGGTTCAGTATTCTGGCCGACATTGGTTTTTATGAGTTGATGTATATTTGAAGGAGAAGATACAGTCAATAATTAGAATACACAAGATCTAGATCTATGGAGACTCTGCAGATAGAGTTTGGACTGGATGTTCAGTAGCTCAGTTAACTCCTTTTTCTCAGGCCCAGTGATGAACATTTCTTCCAGCAGATAGTTTAGAGATTACAAATTAAATTTAAAAAACTCAGTCTCTTCAATAAATGGTGCTGGGAAAATTGGACAGCTATATGTAGAAGAAAGAAACTCGGCCATTCTCTTACACTGTACACAAATAAACTCGAAATGGATAAAAGACCTCAACGTGAGACAGGAATCCATCAGAATCCTAGAGGAGAACATAGGTAGTAACCTCTTCAATATCAATCAGAGCAGCAACTTCTTTCAAGATATGTCTCCAAAGGCAAAGGAAACAAAAGCAAAAATGAAATTTTGGGACTTCATCAAGATCAAAAGCTTCTGCACAGCAAAGGAAACAGTCAACAAAATAAAGAGGCAACCCACAGAATGGGAGAAGATATTCACAAATGACAGTACAGACAAAAGGTTGATATCCAGGATCTATAAAGAACTTCTTAAACTCAACACACACAAAACAGATAATCATGTCAAAAAATGGGCAGAAGACATGAACAGACACTTCTCCAATGAAGACATACAAATGGCTATCAGACACATGAAAAAGCGTTCATCATCACTAACCATCAGGGAAATTCAAATTAAAACCACATTGAGATACCACCTCACACCAGTTAGAATGGCCAAAATTAGCAAGACAGGAAACTACATGTGTTGGAGAGGATGTGGAGAAAGGGGAACCCTCTTACACTGTTGGTGGGAATGCAAGTTGGTGCAGCCACTCTGGAAAACAGTGTGGAGATTCCTTAAGAAATTAAAAACAGAGCTTCCCTATGACCCTGCAATTGCACTACTGGGTATTTACCCCAAAGATACAGATGTGGTGAAAAGAAAGGCCATCTGTACCCCAATGTTTATAGCAGCAATGGCCACAGTCGCCAAACTGTGGAAAGAACCAAGATCCCTTCAATGGATGAATGGATAAGGAAGATGTGGCCCATATACACTATGGAGTATTATGCCTCCATCAGAAAGGATGAATACCCAACTTTTGTAGCAACATGGACAGGACTGGAAGAGGTTATGCTGAATGAAATAAGTCAAGCAGAAAGAGCCAATTATCATATGGCTTCACTTATTTGAGGAGCATAACAAATAACATGGAGGACATGGGGAGATGGAGAGGAGAAGGGAGTTGAGGGAAATTGGAAGGGGAGATGAACCATGAGAGACTATGGGCTCTGAAAAACAATCTGAGGGTTTTGAAGGGGTGGGGGGTGGGAGGTTGGGGGAGCCAGGTGGTGGGTATTACGGAGGGCACATATTGCATGGAGCACTGGGTGTGGTGCATAAACAATGAATTCTATTACACTGAAAAAAATAAATAATAAAAAAAAACAAATAAAAAACCTCAACCAACACTTTAGCATCACACACAAAAAAATTCATACTATGTCTCATGTGATGAATATTCCTGACCAGGACTCCACTGATGACTAAGAAAGAAAGATGTTACTGCTGTTGAGTGATTCACCACCAAAAGCAGCAGATTCCTTGACTATGGCACACTCCCTGCATTGGGCTGCCTGCCACTGCAGATGAGCAGTCCACAATGCAATCTTAGTGGAACCTCAAGGATTGTTAAAGAAATGAGCTCCCCAGTGACTGAGAAAATAAAATCTTGGATTTATCTACTTGCCAAGCAATAATATATTCATCCATGGGGACAGCCACTGAGTGGCTCTTTGAAGGAAAATTTTAGGGCTTTTTTGCTAAAAATCAGTTCATTGTGATTATACTAATCAAGAATTAAAGCTTATACCATGTAATAGTTGGCTTGAGTCCGTAAGTCCCCACAAAGCTTAAAACACAGGTCCCTTATGTCAATGGTTAGAAAAGAGTCTTCAGATCCAGTCAAAGTCTGACACATTGGGATTCTTAGACATTTATCAGCATTGGCTGGTTTAAATCATTTGTAGTTGAAATACAGCTTTCCATTTTGACACATTTGAGTCAGATGTGTTTTAATTAATATAGTTATTAATTAACTATGTAAAAAGCATAATTTTAACTTAAAGTGTCCTAAGTGATGACCCCCTGCGCTGAGGACTATCATATTTTATACTTTTCTCTATGGATGCTTTATTAAAAAAAATTTTTTTTAAAGATAAAGATCAAATATTTTAAAAATATTTGTTATTTATTAATTGCACAGAAATACTTTTATTCTCACTAAAAATAATTAAAAACCAGGTTATTTGTAGTGAGACCTGTGTGACTGAAGAAGTGTCACTACTTTCTAAAATCTTGGTTCAACCCTTTATGATGCAGAAGTTTCTCAACTGGAATGACTTTAACTGTCACCACACCAGGGACATTTGGCAATGTCTGGACACATTTATGGTTGTCACCACTGGGAGAAGGGGTGTGCTCTTGGCATCTTGTGGAGAGAGGTCAGGGATGGGGCTAACCCATGTCAGTCCCCCACAAACAAGAATTATTTGAATTAATTAAATTATCTGGTTCTGTCACAGGCACTCTTGGCTGCCTGCCTAATAGCCACTCTTCTTGGCTGACAGAGCCAGATTTCCTTTCACCTTCCCATCTTTCATTATGACGTAGACTGAGCCAGTCCTGGCCAATGGGCAGCCACCGACAGAAACATGCGGAGTTGCTCAGCAGGATCCAGCTCATTCTCGCTTGCCTCTGCTACACACCCATCTCTTCCTTCCTGCTGGCCAATAGCAACCCCAGACCATCTCCAGATGTTTGGCTGAAATCCCACACAAGGAACAGCTTCCCGGAGACTCCTTTTCCCCCTTAATGGATGTTGATGGTGGGATTTGCTTCACTTCTCAGGCTGGTTTATTGGTCAGCCCTCTGATCCTCCAACTTCCCCTCTCAGACCTTCACTTCTCTGGTTCCTCCGGTAGTTGGTAAGATCTCATTGCTATCGTAGATTCCTCATCCCAGTGGCTCTGTTTCCCTTACAAAGACTAAAGGATGCGTCGGGTTAGTCCTCAGCTTTGCACTGATTTGGGCAAGTTCTAAAACAGAAAGGTATTATTCATAACCTCACATATCCATTTAGGCACATGCAGGAAGGTGATTTTTTTTTGGTAAATCTGATTTTCCTTTCAGTTTCTGGAAAGAAAGTGAGCAACATGATCTACTTCTGAGAAGTGGATCTGGGAAGGTTTGCTCACTGCTTCCTGCTCACTCTAAATGCCCAAATGGGGTTATTGCAATGATTTACTGGCATTGCATCAAAACATAATTGTATTTAATTAAGATCTGATCTCAAGGACAATTTTTTCTTCCATCAAATCCCAAGCATAAGAGGCCAACCGCACCTGAAAAATTTTTTGTTTAGATTTCCGTCCAGTTTCCTCTTTTGGAAAAAGATGGGCAGTGACTGCAGTGGGTGAGAATTTACTCATCTTCCTGGTTTGTGCTTTTGAAAGCCAGCACAAAGTTTCTGAGGAAGTAAGCTTTATGTTTAAAATATCTATATGAAAAAAATATATTTATGTTAAACTTTACCTGTTTAAAAATCAGGCATATAGATCTGATTCTAAAATAATTATTTATGTTAGAAAATTTGGAAAATATGGAAAATTTTTAAGGTAGTACACAAGTCACTCTAGACCCCTCAACCCCTACAACCCAGAAATACCACTGACACCATCTTCAACTCTTCAATCTCATCTCTTAGGATTGTATGTATATATTCATGTTTTACAGAATTAGGACCAAATTATATATACTGAGGAAGTAGCAAACTTTAAAAGTAAAATAACCCCTGATTCAGAGTGGGAAGTAATGTAATATTTGAAGACATGAGAGGAAGCAAACTATGTTGGTATTAGGGTTGCTTATAAAATAATTCTGAGAAGCATTACTTCTCTAAAGTCCTAGATTTGGTGATGGACACAGTAATGTTGTGGAATGAATAATTTCAAAGTTTCAGTGGCTTGCAGCAGCAAGCATTGACTCTATGCATGGCTCTCTGGGTCACTGAACTTGGCCCATCTGGGCGGGGCTTGACTGAGCTCATGCTCCAAGGGCCTCTTATCTTCTGACCAGCAGTGCCTTGGACATATTCTTCTCATGCTGAATGGGCGGAACCCATGAGCTGAGCCAAACTGCACATGCTCATTCAAAGCCTTTGCCTTTTTTCATAATCCAAATAACCAAAGATGACAAGATTGCTTTTCATCGCTGTTAAGAGCTATAGTTTTGGTGTGGAGTGGGAGTTTTGTGGGAGTAGGGTTTGAGCTCGTAACAACTTTTAGCAAAGGGCCTGCCTTAACCCAGGGCAGTTTTTGATCCTTTCTCTCCTTGAAGTAGGGACTAGCTCCACTCTTTCCATGTCTGCATCTCTGGCCTCCTTCATAGAAAGACTCACCATGGAAGTAGACATTTGGTGTCAAATAGATTTATGTTCTGGAGGCATTTTCCTTCCCAAATAGCCTTACCTCATCAGAATGCAGAAGGGACCTGGCTCAAGAGCTCCCAGTATTGATGACCTTAGCCAATAATTTAGACACATCTTTTCCTTGCATCAGCAATGGCAGCTTCATCCCCACTTTATAGGAAATGAACGTGGTTGCAATTAATGTCCATAAATCACACTTGCCTGGAGCAGACTTCTTTTTTTCGATTCCTCAGTACATTGTGGGCTCATCAAAAGGGCTCAGCTAAGACTTGATAAGTCAGTTTCATGGTGGCCGACCATACTCAAAAGGGGGCAGTGCACTGTGACCCTGAACACACAGTGGGAGGGCTTTCCCCCATAGTGCTCTGTCCTGTGGACCCTACCAGGTTGTGCTTCTGGCTTCACTTCCCAGGGTAACCTCCTCTCTTGTTATTCCCCAGTGTCAGGAGGCTATGTGGACATGGTACAGCCCTGTAGCTCTTCCAAGTTCCTCCATATAATCTGTGTAACCATTCCATTCACAGGAGTCCTGAACACACATGGATGGGGCTGGGTGTCCCCGGCTCACAGATCCCATAGATGGCTCCAAACGTGGGGAGGGTATTAGTGGGAAGAGGTGGGCAGAGCTGGCTGTGGGTTGCAGGTTTAGGCCCCGCAGCACCAGGTAGGGGTCCTGGCCCGCCCATGGAGACATAGAATGGAGTCCCGGCCTCACCCCAAACATAACAGCTAGCATCAAACGGTGGCACTTCTTACACTTTAACTTTCTAGGCAGAGCTGAGCTCCCGTCTGTCTGGCAAACTGGTCAAGCTTCTTCCATGGTGGCCTGGGGGCCTCCTTCCTTCCCTGCAGTGGGTACTTATCTCTGTTGCACATGAAGGGGCAGAATTCTGGAGACCCCATCCTTGGGGGTATTAGCAGCTAGAGCACCAGAGGTGTTGGGTGTGGCCAGCCTGGGGTAGCCAGGAGCAGAAAGTACCCTTCATGCAGCTGCGGGGCAGGGGGGGTGTCCAGGTTAGACCCTGACTACTAAGCCCGTAATGGAATGCCCACCCCATTTAACAAAACAGACATGAAAATGGCTGTCTTCGGAAGTTTCTGATTGCATAATTTTGCCTAAGTTTATTGAGGTTGTGCTTTTCCTTCCCACCCTTCTATCTTTGTGTCCTACTTTCCTGGTTTGCTTCGGGTTCTTTTTAAAACACCGAAACTCCCTACCCCCACCCCATCATACCAAACATATTAAAACATCCCCACCTCCAAAAGCAAATGCAACTTTTATCTCACTATATATCAGTAGAATTGTAATTGACTATTTGACATTAAAAATACATCTTACAGATACTTAACTAAAATAAAGTTGATCCTGTGTTTTCTTTCAAAGGCTGGAATCAATATTCTCCCCTCTGACTCCCTCCTCAGGCTGCAGGCCCTTGGAAAGTTGGTACTTGTGCCTAGTGACTAAGCCTGCTGGGCCCTCCAGTGGGACTTGAAATGCACTGTCATCCAGACCTGGAGAAGAGCTGAAAGATGGTGATTCCAGCCTCTGTCACAGAATCCTGGGGTACTCTGAAGGCAGTTTTCCGGAGAACTGAGTCCCATTGGGAGTCTGTTGTTGCAGTGTTCCTCCAACTGGAAGTTTACTTATTCAGCAATCAGAATTCATTCACATTGTATGCAATTCTCGTGCCAACATTTGTCTTGGTTCTGACACTGTTCCTGAATCAGGAGTCCGGAGTAAAGCAGGCCGGGCATGTCACGTCTCATCCCCACGTAGCTGACCTCCTGACAACCAGATGGGCCGAGGACAGAACAGCTAGTCTTTCAGTGTCACGTCCAAGTCACCCGTGTCCCCTGCAAGACCGGGCTTCCCAGGGGGATCTCCCACCTGAGTGTTATGGGTGCCAGGACGCCAATCTTGAAGGACAGGTGGAAAAAGCAGAAAGCAGGCAGGAAAAAGGAGAGGTAGAAGGGACAGATAGAAGCGGCACAAGGCCATCCAGACCAGGGGCCCAGGATGGCTTGCAACATTTATAGCTTGCTCTTGGGGCCTGCCCACGGGACGGCCATGGCTGCAGGAGGCTGTGGACAGAGGCTGCAGTTGTAAAAGGCGCTAAGCCCATGGTCAGTCTGCATGGGCAGGGTTAGAGAACTGCGGGCCTTCTGAAAACAAGGCAGGGAAGTCACATTTCAGGGAGCACGGAGCTTTTATACATAGGATGAGCAAAGAAACGGTTGGGCTGGACTCTTTGATGACTATTGGCAAATGGCAAATGCACTGTATTTATATTGGAGATGATTGTGGGAAAACAGTGGATGATTAAACCATGGATTTCATGTTTCTCTTTCCTGATTCCTTTCAGCCCCTCTTGTGGCACCATTCCAGGGCCATGCTCCTCTGTGACAGTGGCACATGGGGAGGTAGACTTGTGACAGGTGGTCTGTAATGGCAAACACTTGGGGGTACTCTGCAGCAGTGTCATTTGTCATAGTTAAGGGAGAGTGAGACAGGTCTTGATTCGGGATGATGGTGCCCACGGAGACACTTGTTCATAGGAGAGCCCAAATTCTCACCTCAATATGGCAAAAAGTTAAGAAACAAACCAAACAAATCTTTCCTGCAGTAACTCTGTCACTTAACACACAAAGGCATGTATTTCTTTGGCACAGAAATCACAATGCATTTTTGGCTAAAATAGAATTTTCTCTGTTATTCTAATTCTATATCACTTTTTTTTTTTTTTTTTTTTTTTTTTTTTAGATTCCATGATTACTTAGGCATAATGAATGGAAACAAGTTGGTGATATTAAAAAGGAGAGTGCAGGGGCGTCTGGGTGGCTCAGTCAGTTAAGCATCTGCCTTTGGCTCAGGTCATGATCCCAGGGTCCTGAGATGGAGCTCGATGCCTAGCTCCCTGCTCAGCGGGAAGTCTGCTTCTCCCTCTCCCTCTGCCCCTCCCCACTTTTGTTCTCTCTCTCTCATTCACTCTCTCTCAAATAAATAAATAAAATATTTTTTTTAAAAAAGGAGAGAGAAAGATGATAATAATAAAAGGGCAAACAGAACCATAGGTAATAATGAAGATTAATTGTCAAGACAGTATTTAACTATGACCAGCATACGTTGAAATGACAGAGAGCTTTTTTAATGTATTTTAGAAAAATTTTAAACAGAAATCGCTTTAAAAAGAAGCAGTGTTTAAAAGAGAAAGATATTGTTGTCTGGATTATTTCTTCAAAGGACCCAACTTTTAATTCTTTAAGCTAGCAAAAATGGAAATGTATATAGAGACCATATAATAGTCATGTGTATATATTACATATATAATATATAGATATATTAGAGATGTTCATGGCAATCCACTAAAAATGAGGTCAGCTTTCCACAAACTTTACATTTATTTACTCATTTACTCAATAAATAAATATTGAGCTCTTTTTTTTAAAAAAAGGAGAGTGCAGTAAAAGGTTTATTTTGTACAAAGTGCTCACACTAAGTTGTTTAAAGAAATTATATATATATATATTTATATATATGTATATATTTTTAAAGATTTTATTTATTTATTTTTGAGAGAGAGAGCATGAGCAGGGGGCAGGGATAGAAGGAGAAGCAGACTCTTCACTGAGCAGGAAGCCCGATATAGGATTCAATCCTAGAACCCTGGGATCATGACCCCCCCCCCCGAAAGCACACTCTTTTTTTTTTTTCCCCAATTTTTTTTTTCTGGGAAAAAATTTTATTTATTTATTTTTTATTTTTTAATTTCTTTTCAGCGTAACAGTATTCATTGTTTTTGCACCACACCCAGTGCTCCATGCAATACGTGCCCTCCATAATACCCACCACCAGGCTCCCCTAACCTCCCACCCACCGCCCCTTCAAAACCCCTCAGGTTGTTTTTCAGAGTCCATAGTCTCTCATGGTTCACCCCCCCTTCCAATTTCCCTCAACTCCCTTCTCCTCTCCATCTCCCCATGTCCTCCATGTTATTTGTTATGCTCCTCAAATAAGTGAAGCCATATGATAATTGACTCTCTCTGCTCGACTTATTTCACTCAGCATAATCTCTTCCAGCCCCGTCCATGTTGCTACAAAAGTTGGGTATTCATCCTTTCTGATGGAGGCATAATACTCTATAGTGTATATGGACCACATCTTCCTTATCCATTCGTCTGTTGAGGGGGTCTTGGTTCTTTCCACAGTTTGGCGACTGTGGCCATTGCTGCTATAAACACTGGGGTACAGATGGCCCTTCTTTTCACCACATCTGTATCTTTGGGGTAAAAACCCAGTAGCGCAATTGCAGGGTCATAGGGAAGCTCTATTTTTAATTTCTCGAGGAATCTCCACACTGTTCTTCAGAGTGGCTGCACCAACTTGCATTCCCACCAACAGTGTAAGAGGGTTCCCCTTTCTCCACATCCTCTCCAACACACGTAGTTTCCTGTCTTGCTAATTTTGGGCCATTCTAACTGGTGTGAGGTGGTATCTCAATGTGGTTTTAATTTGAACCTCCCTGATGGCTAGTGATGATGAACATTTTTTCATGTGTCTGATAGTGAAGGCAGACACTTAATTGACTGAGCCACCCAGGAGTCCCATTTTTTTTTTTAAATACATCTTACATTGACCAATGCCAACTGTGTACTTTTAACAATTTTTTTAAAAAAATTATTTATTTGTCAGAGACAGAGGGAGAGAGAGAGAGCAAGCACAGGTAGACAGAATGGCAGGCAGAGGCAGAGGGAGAAACAGGCTCCCTGCTGAGCAAGGAGCCCGATGTGGGACTCGATCCCAGGACGCTGGGATCATGACCCGAGCCCAAGGCAGCCGCTCAACCAACTGAGCCACCCAGGCGTCCCTACTTTTAACAAATTTAACAAGTATAGTTAACATAACTATTATATTAGTTTCTAGTTGTACAACATAGTGATTCAACATTTACATCCATTAGGAAATACTTGCATGGTACTAAGTATCGTTATCATCTGCCACCATGCAGATACTGATTATTGAATATATCCCTATGCTGTATTTGATCACATTTTAATAAGCATGTTATGAGACACTTATATGTTTGAAAAAAAAGTGATTTATTCCAATATTCTAAAAAAAAAATTCCAGGAATTTCTAGCTACAAAGTACAAAAGGAGAAACAAAACTCTAGCATTAAAAAACAAAAAAAAAAAAAACCAAAAACAGCCAGGCCTCTGGTTCTAGACAAGCTTATGGAGATTCATTTCTCTCAGCTCCTTTCTGCTAAGAACAACTAAAAGCCCTGGAGATAAGTCTTTACCATTCATCTGTGGATAGCCACTTACATTGCTTCCATATCTTGGCAATTGTAAGTAATGCTGAACTAAACATAGGGATGCATGTATCTTTTCAAATTGGTGTTTTCATTTTCTTTGGGTGAGTACCCAGTAGTGTTATGAATGACTGGATCATATGATACTTTCACTTTTAATTTTTTGGGGAGCCTCCATGCTGTTTTCCACAGTGACTATACCAATTTGCATTCCCACCAAGAGGACACAAGCACCACTTCTTCTTCTCCTTCTCCTTCTCCTCCTCCTCCTCCTCCTCCTCCTCGTCCTCCTTCTTCTTCTTCCTCTTCTTCTTTCTTCTCCTCCTTCTTCTTCCTTCTCCTCCTCCTCCTCCTCCTCCTCCTCCTCCTCCTTCTTCTTCTTCTTCTTCTTCTTCTTCTTCTTCTTCTTCTTCTTCTTCTTCTTCACGTCCTTGCCAACATTTGTCATTTCTTGTCTTTTTGATTCTAGTCACCCTGACAGGTGTGAGGTGATGGTATCACTGTGGTTTTGATTTGCATTTCCCTGATGATTAGTGATGTTGAGCATCTTTTCATGTGTCTGTTGGCCATCTGTATGTCTTCTTGGGAAAATGTCTGAATAGATTCTCTGCCCATTTTTAAATCAGATTGGCTTTTGGTATGGAGTTATATAAATTCTGCATATATTTTGGATATTAACCCCTTATTGGATTTATCATTTGCAAATATCTTTTCCTGTTCAGTAGGCTTGGTTGATGGTTTCTTTTGCTATGCAAAAGCTTTTTATTTTGACGTCATCCCAATAGTTTAATTTTGCTTTTGTTTCCTTTGCCTGAGGAGATATATCCATAAATATGTTGCTAAGGCTGATGTCCAAAAGATTATTGCCTATGTTTTCTTTTAGGAGTTTTATGGTTTTGGGTCCCACATCTAGGTCTTTAATCCAGTTTGAGTTTATTTTCGTGTATGGTATAAGAAAATGGTCCAGTTTCATTCTTTTGCATGTAACTGTCCAGTTTTCCCAGCATCATTTATTGAAAAGACTGTCTTCTCTTCATTGTCTAGTCTTGCTTCTTTTGTGGTAGATTAATTGACCATATAAGAATGGGTTTATTTCTGGGCTCTGTATTTTGTTCCATTGATCTATGTGCCCATTTTGTGCCAGTACTATATTGTTTTGATTATTATAGTTTTATAATATATTTGAAATCTGGGATTGTGATACCTCCAGCTTTGTTCTTACTCAAGAATGGAGTAAGATGATTTGCCCATTGGAGACAATTATTTTTGATATGCTCAAAATTGATATGGTTATGGACAAAATTCATTTTATGAAAAACTCTCAGCAAACTAGGAAGAGAAGAAAACTTCCTAAACTTGACTAAGAGCATCTACAACCTACTGAAAACAGACTACTCAATAGTGAAAGACAAATTTCTTTCCTCTAAGATCTGGAGCAAGATAAAATGTCTACTCTTACCACTCTTACTCAGTATAGTACTGAAATTCTTAGCTCCAAAAGGCAAGGAAAAAAATTTAAAAAGATACGGAACCAAAAGAGAGAAATAAAACTGTCCCTGTTTGCACATGACATGGTTCTTTATGTAGACAATCCCAAGATAACTAGAAAAAAAGTCTTATAACTAATAAGCGAGTCTAGTAAGATTATGGGACCAAAGATCAACACATAAAAATAAATTGTACTTTTATAAGCAACAACATATAGAAACCAAAATGTAGAAATACAATAGTATTTGCAATTATGGAAAAGAAGAAAAAAATATTTAGATATAAATCTAACAGAACATGCCCAGAGTCTGTGTGCCAAAATGAGAAAATACTGATGAATAAAATCAAAGAAGATCTAAACAAATGGAGATGTACTGTGTTCTTGGATAGGAAGACTCAACATAGTGAATGTGTTAATTCTCTCCCAAATTGTCCCATGGTCTTAATGCAACATATATCAAATTTTAAGCAAATCTTTTTGACACAGACAAGCCTATTTTAAAGTTTATATGGAAAGGCATATCTTAAGAAAGAATAAAATGTGAGGAATCACTCTAGCAGATAGTAAGTCTTACTATAAGAACTACTGTAATCAAGACAGTATTGGCTGAGGGAGAGATATAGATCACTGGAACAGAACGGAGAACCCAAAAATTAACTCACACAAATATGCTCAATTGATTTTTGACAAATCTGTAAAAGCAACTCTGTGTAAGAAAGATAACCTTTAGATAAAAAGGTATTACAGCAATTGAACATCTATAAGGGAAACAAAAGAATTACAACCCAAATCTCACACCTTATACAATTAACTCAAAATGGAGCAGAGACAAAACTATAAAATTTTTGGAAGAAAATGGAGGAGGAAATCCTTGGGATGTAGAGCTAAGCAGAGGTCTTAGATTTCACTCCCAAACCACAATCCATAAATAATAAAGTAATATATTGGACTTCATCAAAATGGAAACTTTTGCTTATCAAAGATCCTTGTAAGATGATGAAAAGACAAGCTGTCTCAAGGAGAAGATATTTGCAAACCACACACCTGGCAAGGGACTTGTATGTAGACTACATAAAGAACACTCAAGATACAACAATAAAAGCAATAATGACAACAACAAAAACAATCACACAAAAAAGCCCAATTAGGGACCCCTGGGTGGCTCAGTTGGTTAAGCGGCTGCCTTCGGCTCAGGTCATGATCCCAGCTTCCTGGGATCGAGTCCCACATCGGGCTCCTTGCTCGGCAGGGAGCCTGCTTCTCCCTCTGCCTCTGCCTGCCACTCTGTCTGCCTGCGTGCTCTCTCTCTCTCTCTCTCTTTCTCTCTCTCCCTGACAAATAAATAAATAAAATCTTTAAAAAAAAAAGCCCAATTAGACAAATGGGCAAAATACACAAACAAAAAACATTTCACTGAAAGGAGATACAGAGAGCACATTAAGTACATGAGAAGATATGCAACATCATTAGCTATCAGGGAAATGCAAATTTAAACCACAATGAGATATCACCATATGCTTATTAGAATGACTAAAATAATAATAAGGATAACACCAAACATGGCAAGGATGTCAAGAAACTGAAACTCTAGTATATCGTTGGTGGAAATGTAAAAATGATATGGTCACTCTTTAAAGTAGTTTGCTGTTTCTTAGAGAGCTAAATGTGCATTATCTATATGACCTTGCAATGAAATGAAAAGTTACATTCACACAAAATTGTGTATATGAATGTTCATAGCAGCTTTAGTTATATTAATCAAAAAATGGAAACAACCCAAATATCCTTCAAAGTGTGCAAGGTTGAACAGACTCTGAAGCACCTACAAAATGGAATAATACTCAGTAATAAAAGGAACAAACTTTTGATCTGTGCAAAAACTTGGTAGATCTCAAGGGCAGGATGTTTAGTGAAAAAAGCCAATCTGAGATGGTTACATATGGTGAGTCAACTTAAAGCATCTTCAAAATGATAAGACTATAAAGTTGGAGAATAGGTTAGGGGTTGTCATGAAATGATCCAAGAGTTGGGCAGATGGGTGAGATTATAGAGAGATTGTAGAAAGTTCATCAACAATGATGGTACAGTTCTGTGTCCTGTACATGGTGTTACATGAATCTATGCACAGAGGAGAACTGCAAAAAACCACACACACACACACAGACGCATGCACACACATGCACACACATGTGCATACACACACACAAATGCAGTTAGAAAAAGGTAAAACTGAGTAAGGTCAGTAGTCTAGTTAATAGTGTGTGCCAGATGTTAATTTCTTGGTTCTGGGATTGTACTACAACTATGTCACCATTGGAGGGCTCAAGAAACTCTATGTATTATTTTTACAACTTCTTGTGAATCTACAATCATTTCCAAATAAACAGTTAAAAAAGCAGCAAGCATTGATGCTTGGTTTTTTTCCCCTTTAATATAGATTTTCTTAGATTCTATAGTTATCTCTCACTCAGTTTTCCAACATCACTAAGCTACAGCAAGATCCTGTGCTGTTCTGGTTGGAGACAGAACAGTGTTTACACAAATCTAACATTTTGTGGGAACACAACCCTGATCAGGTGGAAACTTGTTGCCTTACACATAGCCCAAGGCCAAGAAAATGTATGGTTACACGACACACACATTTGATTTATGGCCAGAAACTTGAGTTAGAGTGTTTTCTAGATACTACATTGTCTATATGTGTGTGCAAGTGTGTGACATTTATTGGGAAATAAAAGAGAAGAGATAAACTCTTGTAGTGTTTCTGTCATAGCAAAGCTAGAAATGGTTAAAATTATATTTGAAAATGAGAAATGAGAGAATGGATATTATGTGAATTTTTGAAGAATTTCACTGTGGCACGTGGATTAAGACACTGAAAACCCATCAAAAGGTGGATAATAAGTGGAAATGCCAATGGGTAAAGGGAACTAATATCCCATATTTTTCATGGCTTATAACTGGTACAAAAATAAGAATTGTAACTACCAATGAAAAGAAGAAGGAAAGAAATACAGAAATACAGAAGGAAGGAAGGAAAGAAGGGAAGGAGGGAGAGAAGGAAGGAAGGAAGAAAGGAAGGAAGAAAGGAAGGAAGGAAGGAAGGAAGGACACAGACCCACTCACTAGGACTGAGGATGTGGGGGAAGACAGGATCAGTCTTCTGGCTACAGTCTGAGGGTTTGAGTTTCCTGGGGATCTTTGCATTGCAGGACCAAACTCTGCATCATGGCAAGTCAGATGAAGCCACAGGAGATGGCCCAGGGATCAGAAAAGCCACCTGGAAAAATTGTCCAATGGAAAAAAGACAGCCTCTTCAACAAATGGTGTGGGGAAAATTGGACAGCCACATGCAGAAGAATGAAACTGGACCATTTCCTTACACCACACACAAAAATAGACTCAAAATGGATGAAGGACCTCAATGTGAGAAAGGAATCCATCAAAACCCTTGAGGAGAACACAGGCAGCAACTTCTTCGACCTCAGCCACAGCAACTTCTTCCTAGGAACATCGCCAGAGGCAAGGGAAGCAAGGGCAAAAATGAACTAGGACTTCATCAAGATCAAAAGCCTTTTTGCAGCAAAGGAAATAGTCAACAAAACCAAAAGACAACTGACAGAATGGGAGAAGATATTTTCAAACGACATATCAGATAAAGGGCTAGTGTCCAAAATCTGTAAAGAACTTATCAAACTCAACACCCAAAGAACAAATAATCCAATCAAGAAATGGGCAGAAGACATGAACAGACATTTCTGCAAAGAGGGCATCCAAATGGCCAACAGACACATGAAAAAGTGCTCCACATCACTTGGCATCAGGGAAATACAAATCAAAACCACAGTGAGATACCACCTCACACCAGTCAGAATGGCTAAAATTAACCAGTCAGGAAATGGCAGGTGTTGGCAGGGAATGAAAGCTGGTGCAGCCACTCTGGAAAACAGTATGGAGGTTCCTCAAAAAGTTGAAAACAGAGTTACCTACAACATAGCAATTGCACTACTAGGTATTTACCCTAAAGATACAAAGATAGTGATCCAAAGGGGCACGTGCCCCTGCATGTTTATAGCAGCAATGTCCACAATAGCTAAACTAGAGAAAGAGCCTAGATGTCCAACAACAAATAAATGGATAAAGAAGATGTGGTATACACACACACACACACACACACACACACACACACAGGAATACTATGCAGCTTTAAAAAAAACTTGCCATTTGCAATGATATGAATGGAACTAGAGGGTATTATGCTAAGTGAAATAAGTCAATCAGATAAAGACAATTATCATATGATCTTGCTGATATGAGGAATATGAGAAACAAGACAGAGGATCATAGGGGAAAGGAGGGAAGAATGAAACAAGATGAAACCAGAGAGGGAGACAAACCATAAGAGACTTTTAATCTCAGGAAACAAACTGAGGGTTGCTGGAGGGGAAGCGGGGAGGAGGGATAGGGTGGCTGGGTGATGGACATTGGGAAGGGTATGTGCTAAGGTGAGTGCTGTGAATTTTGTAAGACTGATGAATCACAGACCTGTACCCCTGAAACAAATAATACATTATATGTTAATTTTTTTAAAAAGCTACCTGGAACAGAGATGGGAGGGCCTCCCAGTCGGGAGGAGGAGGACAAGCCTGACAAAGGGATGAGTGAGAGATAGGAGAAGAGCCAGAAGAGCCAGGGAATCCTTGGTGTCTGTCCTGTGATGGTCATAGAAGCTCAAAAAGAACTGACCTCTTTCCTGAACAATCGGAGCTTCACTTTTCGCCATTTCAATGAGACAGGTGACATTTTGCCCTTTGCAGGCGCTGTTCAACATTGTGTCCTTGTCCCTCAGGAGGCAGTGTGCTTTGTGGGGTAAGTGTGTGGGTCCTGGAGTTGACAATTCCAGGTTTGTATGTGTCCCACCTGCACCATGACCAGAAGTATCATCTTCAGAAGCTATTTAATCCTTTATAACTCAGTTTCCCTACCTGTAGATAAAGATATCTATCCATCATGAGCTTGTTGTGAATATGCAATATCAAACACTCAGCACGTGCCTAACATGTAGTAAGTGCTCAGAAAATGTGATTCAGCTTTAAAATTCAGATGGGTTCCTTTGGTTCTGCACCACTGGGAGTGTGGTCTTTCTCCTGCACCAGCCATGGGAATCTTTCCTAATTATCATCCATTCAGTCTCCGTCTTGTACATGTAACTTTCTTTCCTTAGTTTCTACAGGGACTATCTTAGCCAATTCTCTGCTTTATCAACAGGGTATTGTGGTTCTTTCTTGAGTGCTGGGCTAAGCCAGCTCTTCTGTGTTTTTCCTGACACCATGTAGACCCCTGAACAGGACTGACCCCCATTAAGTCCATGGGGACTGTCACCTTGCTGTGAGTGCCATGTAACTGGACTAGAAAGGAGAGTTTCTTCTTCAGGGGACCCTGCCTGCAGCCACCATCCATTAGGGCAGTCTCTGGGCACCTGGGTTTTCTAGATTGTGTTTCAGATAAGAATTGTATTCATTTTCTTTTTTAAAAATTTTTTAAATTTATTTTTTATTTTTTAATTTAAATTTTTTTAATTTAATTTCTTTTCAGAGTAACAGAATTCATAGTTTTACACCACACCCAGTGCTCCATGCAATGCGTGCCCTCCATAATACCCACCACGTGGCTCCCCCAACCTCCCACCCCCTGCCCCTTCAAAACCCTCAGGTTGTTTTTCAGAGTCCATAGTCTCTCATGGTTCATCTCCATTAGGAGGTAACATAAGCTTACTTTACCTGGCTCATGTGTGTAGTTTTTATTGGAAAGGCTATAGTCTTGAAAGACAAAGATCCTCTCATTGATTTCTGTATTTCTCTATTATAACACAGGGAAAACAGGTTTAGGTTTCTTTCACAGAGGGTTTCCTGGGTCACTTTTGAAAAAAAAATTAAAACCAAAACCATACCACTATACCTACAGACACATGAACTAATTGTTCTTTCTAGGTTGTGGAGAAGGGGAACCCTCTTGCTATTGGCAGGAATGCAAGCTGGTGTAGTCACTGTGGAAAACAATATGGAAGTTCCTCAAAAAGTTACAATATAGTAATTGCTCTACTGGGTATTTATCCAAAGAATATGAAAACATTAATCCAAAAGGATATAAGCACCCCTATGTTTATTGAAGCATTATTTTTAACAGCCAAATTATGGAAGAAACCCAAGTGTCCACTGATTGATAAATGGATAAAGAAGATGCAGTATATAAATACAATGGACTATTATTCATCCATAAAAAGAATGAAATCTTGTCAATTACAACATGGGTGGAGCTAGAGAGTGTATGCTAAGAAAAGTAAGTCAGAGAAAAACAAATACCATAATTATTTCACTCATGTGGAATTTAAGAAACAAAACAAATGTTTGAAAAAAAATCAAAAATCAAAATGGAGAATAGAGAGAGGAGAGAAAAACCAAGAACCAGACTCTTAACTCCATAGACTCCACAGGCGCTCTATAGAGAACAAACTGATGGTTACAAGAGGGGCATTGGGTGGGGGATGGGTGAAACAGGTGATGGGGTTAAGGAGTGCACTTCCTGTGATGAAATCTGGGTGCTGTATTGAATTATTGAATTATATTGTACCCCTGAAACTAACATAACACTGTATGTTAATGATACAGGAGTTAAACTTAAAAACTTAATAAAATTTAAAAAAAAATCCAGGAAAGAGGAAGGGAGTCCACAAAAAGTAGAAAAAAGAGTGAGAGGTAGAAGAAATCCAAGCCTGAGCTGACAAGAAACAGTTGGTTAGAGAACAGAGACCAGGATGTGAGGCTCAGGGAATCAAGGAAAAGAGCTCTGGCAATGAAGACATTGAGGTGCCTTCCCTTCATCTCCTATCTAATAGGCTGAAGACCCAGATGTGTGTCAGAGAACCCAGGGCCTCAGGCTTACCTGGTCCCCTCCCACCCTCATGCAGCTCCCAGCTGACGAGCTGCTGTAGGCTTCTCTGAGGGATGCCACACCACAGTATTTCCTACTGAGCATCTACTTCATTGATCTGCAATCCTACATTTATTGGCTACTGGGGCTTGGCAGTTTCAGTATCTTTCCCCCAAATCTTTTCTTTTCAACTAAAATGTACCTCTGTTGATGAATTGCGCTGATTTGCTTTGACAGATTCAGTCAGTGTTATTAATGTGACATAAAGAGTTGAATCATAGAAAACAAAGTATTTATTTGTAAATGGGAGATGAGGTCCAAAATATTTCAGAAGTTTTCTTTCCCTTTTTGTTATACTTCATGTAGCACAAAAAACATGAAGTGAAAAATGAATATTCAGGAGTAAGGATGTCAGCAAGGTGGTGAAGTAGGAAGCCCCAGATCCTCCTTGTTCCCACAAACACACTGATTCAGCAACAATTCATGGGCCAATTTTCTTTGTGAGAAATAAAGTAATGGAAAGGCTCCTGCATCCTTGAAGAACATAAAATCAGATTCACTGAATATGGCAGTGAGATAGGGGACATCTTGTCCCCAGAGACCCTGTCCTTGGCACAATGCCAATAATCGGGAAGAGAACTCTTAGCTTACAGGTTCACTCATCAATGAGAAGGGTTTGGTTCATATGTCTAGTGCCCCAGCTTTTCAGGGGGGCTCCCCAGAGAACTGGATTCTGTCTTATGGGTCTTGGAGCTCTGTTGGGTCCAGCACAATCCAACCACCTAGGGAGAGCAGAGGTGGCAGTGTAGGCTGATAGTCTCCACTAATTCTCCCTCCCGCTTAGCACAGATTAAGCTGCTGAAAAATCCCAGCTCCCAGATCCCTCAGGCCCCCCAGAAAAGGAAAGAGTTGATTTGTATATTCCATACCTTAACTTTTCTGAAGCTTCCCCCAAAACAATACCTGTCTTACCAGTCCACTTATGGGTATTTATCCAAAAGAATTGAAATCAGGATCCTGAACAGATAATTAGTTAGCACTCCTATGTTCATTGCAGCATTATTCCCAATAGCCAAAATATGGAAACAACGCAAGTATCCATTAGTGGATGAATGCATAAAGAAAACATTATATATGTATATTTATTATACATATTATACATATTATATGTATATATATTTAAATACACAATGGATATTATTCAGTCCTTAAAAACGAAATTCTCTGAAATGCAACAACACAGATGAAACTGGAGAACATTATGCTAAGTGAAACAAAACAGTTATAGGAAGGGAGATACCACATGATTCCACTCATATGCAGTACCTAAAATAATCAAATTCGTAGAATCAAAGGTTGGAATAGTGGTTACCAGGGGCTGGGGACAGGGGGAAATGAGCAACTACTAATCAATGGGCATAAAGTTTCAGTCAAGCCAAATAAATAAACTTTCAAGATCTGCTGTACAGCATTGTACCTACAGCCAACAATAATATATTCTACACTTAAAAATTCACTAAGAAGAGGAGTACCTGGGTGGCTCAATCAGTTGAGTGTCTGACTCTTGATCTCAGATCAGATCTTGATCTCAGGGTCCTGAGTTTGGGCCCTGCATTGAGCTCTGTGCACCGGGCATGGAGCCTACTTAATTAAAGAGAATGTTAAGAGGATACGTCTTATATTAAATGTTCTTATTACACTAAGATTAGAACATTTAAAAAGAAAGCAATGTCATAAATGAGCACAGTCATAGTGATCTAAATGGGAATTATCAGATAAATTGTGTGGCAACAGAAAAATACAGACAAAATAGGTAATTATCTTATAAAACGGGTGCCATCTGTTCTTCTTAATGAGTTGTACTCAGAACTTGGTATGCTTTTAGATACTACCATATCAATATGCGCATTAATACAGTATAATTGCATTAGCTAAGTTGAATCACTTGTGAATCTGAAACAATGCCTTTTTCTATTTCACAAACATACATACAGAGAGGAGCAAGGAAATATAAGAATCTATCTCAGATTTCTCTTCTATATTTTCAAACTATCCCAAGAAAAAGAAGAGGAAGGAAAGCTTCCAAATTCATTCTATGAGGCTAGCATTACCTTGATACCAAAACTAGATAAAGACACTAAAAAAGGAAAACTGCAAGCCAACATCTTTGTGAACATAGATGCAAAAATCCTCAACAAAATATTAGCAAACGGAATCCAGCAGTACATTAAAAAAAAAAATCATTCACCACAGTTAAGTGGGATTTATTCCAGGGATGTAAGCATGGTTCAATGTTTGCAAATCGATCAATATAATACATCACATTAACAAGAGAAAGGATTAAAAACCATATGATCATCTTAATAGATGCAGAAAAAGCAAATAAAAAAATACAACTCCATTCATGTTAAAAAAAAAACACCTCTCAACAAAGTAGGTTTAGAGGGAACATAACACAAGAAAAGCCATGTATGAAAAACACACAGCTAACATCATACTCAGTGGTGGAAAACTGAGAACTTTCCCCCTAAGATCAGGAATAAGGCAAGGATATCCACTCTCACCACTTCTATTCAACATAGTACTGAAGTCCTAACCACAGCAATTGGACAATAAAAAGAAATAAAAGGTATCCAAACTGGTAAAGAAGAAGTAAAACTTTCACTATTTGCGGGTGGCATGATATAATACTTAGAAAACCCTAAAGACTTTACCAAAAAACTACTAGAACTAATAAGTGAATTCAATAAAGTCATAGGATACAAAATCAATGTATAGAAATCTGTTGCATTTCTATATACCAATAATGAAGTAGCAGAAAGATAAATTAAGAAAATGATCTTATTTACAGTTGCACCAAAACATAATAAAACATCTAGCGATAAACTTAACCAAGGAGGTGAAAGACCTATACTATGAAAACCATGCAATATTGATGAAAGAAATTAAAGATGACACAAGCAAATGGAGAGACTTTCCATGCTCATGGACTGGATGAAACAATCCTGTTAAAATATCCACACTATATTTAATGAGAAAAATGCATAGTTTTGTCTCATTCTCATTATTCGTATTTATATTAATTACACATATGTCCACACATTATAAACACATTATAAACATTTCTCATAACCTTACTAAATATGTTTTTATTAAAATTTAAACTATATTATCAAATGGATATTAAATTGTGCTTTTGAAAAAAAAAATCCATACTACCCAAAGGAATATAGAGATTCAGTGCAATCCCTATCAAGAAACCAACAATGTTTTTCTTAGAACTGGAACAAATATTTGTAATATTTGTATGAAATTTAAAAAGACCCCAAATAGCCAAAGCAAACTTGAGAAAGAAGAATAAAACTGAAGTATCACATAGCACAATCCCAGATTTCAAGATATACTACAAAGTTGTAGTAATCAAATACAGGGTAATACTGGCACAGAAACAAACACATAGATCAATGGAACAGAATAGAAAATCCAGAAATAAACTCATCCTTATATGGTCCATTAACCTACAACACAGGAGGCAAAAATATACAGTGAGGAAAAAACAGTCTTTTTAATAAAAGGTGCTGGGAAAATTGGACAGCTATATGTAAAATAATGAAACTGGACAATTTTCTTACACCATACACAAAAATAAACACAAAATGGATTAAAGACCTAAATGTGAGGCCTGAAATCATAAAACTCTTAGAAAAATACACAGGCAGTAATTTCTCTGACATCTACCTAACAACATTTTTCTAGATATATCTCCTGAGTCAAGGAAAACAAAAGAAAATTAAACTATTGGGACCACACCAAAATAAGAAAAATTTGCAGTGAAGGAAACCATGAGAAAAACAAAAAGGCAACCTACTGAATAGGACAAGATATTTGCAAATGATATATTTGATAAGGGGTTAATATCCAAAATATACAAAGAACTTATACATGTAGCTCCTCTCCCCAATAATCAGATTAAAATGGGCAGAGAACCTGAATAGACATTTTTCCAAGGAAGACATCCATAGTGCTACAAATCCTAGCAACAGCAATTAGACAACAAAAAGGAATAAAAGGTATTCAAGTTGGCAATGAAGAAGTCAAACTTTCTCTCTTCGCAGATGACATGATACTTTATATGGAAAACCCAAAAGACTTGACCCCCAAAATACTAAAACTCATACAGCAATTCAGTAATTTGGCAGGATGCAAAATCAATGTACAGAAATCAGTTGCTTTCTTATACACCAATACTGAAAATATAGAAAGGGAAACTAGGGAATCGATTCCATTTACTATAGCACCAAGAACCATAAGATAACTGGGAATAAACCTAACCAAAGAGGTAAAGGATTGGTACTCGAGGAACTACAGAACACTCATGAAAGAAATTGAAGAAGACACAAAAAGATGAAAAACCATTCCATGCTCATGGATCGGGAGAATAAACATTGTTAAAATGTCTATACTGCCTAGAGCAATCTATACTTTCAATGCCATCCTGATCAAAATTCCACCAGCATTTTTCAAAGAGCTGGAACAAACAATCCTAAAATTTGTAGAGGGAAATTGGTGGGGAGATGAACCATGAGAGACTATGGACTTTGAAAAACAACCTGAGGGTTTTGAACGGGCGGGGGGTGGGCGGTTGGGGGAGCCAGGTGGTGGGTATTATGGAGGGCACGCATTGCATGGAGCACTGGGTGTGTTGTAAAACTATGAATTCTGTTACGCTGAAAAGAAATGAAATTAATAATAAAAAAAAAGAAAGAAAAAAAAAAACTCTCCCCCGGGGACAGAAAAAAAAAAAAAAAAGAGAGACCCCGAATTGCTAAGGAAATGTTGAAAAGGAAAAACAAAACTGGGGGCATCACGTTGCCTGATTTCAAGTTTTACTACAGAGCGGTGATCACCAAGACAGCATGGTACTGGCATAAAAACAGACACATCGACCAATGGATGTTGGTCCAGCCCAGATATGGACTCTCAACTCTATGGTCAAATAATCTTCAACAGGAAAAAATATACAGTGGAAAAAAGACAGTCTCTTCAATAAATGGTGCTGGGAAAATTGGACAGCTATGTGTGGAAGACATACAGATGGCCAACAGACACATGAAAAGTGTCTAATCATCAGAAAAATGTAAATCACAACCACAATGAGATATCATCTTTCACCTGTCACAATGGGTAAAATAAAAAACAAGAAATGACAAGTGTTAGTGAGGATGTGGAGGAAAAGGGAACCCTTCATACACTGTTGGTGGGAATGCAAACTGGTGTGGCTATTGCGGAAAACAGAATGGAGATTAGTAAAAAATTAAAAATAGAATTACCATATGATCCAGTAATTCCATCACTGGCTATTTATCCAAAGGAAAAAAAAAACTCCAATTTGAAAAGATATATGCACCCCTATGTTTATTGTGGCATTGTTTACAGTAGCCAAGATATGGAAGCAACCTAAGTAGCCACAGATGGATGGATTATATATATACATATGTATGTATATATATATAATGGAATTTCATTCAGCCACAAAAAAAGAATGAGGTCTTTCCATTTGCAACAATGTGGGCGGACCTAGAGAATATAATGCTAAGTGAAATAAGTCAGTGAAGGGAAAACAAATACCATATGATTTCACTCATATGTGGAATTCAAGACAAAACAAATGAAGAAACAAAAAGAGACAAAGAAGAAAACAGACTCAACTACAGAGAATAAACTGGTGGTTGCCACAGAGGAGGTAGGTGGGGAAATGGGTAAAATAGATGAAGGGGATCAAGAGTATACTTACCTTGATGAGCATTGACTAAGGTATAGAATTATTGAATCGTTATATTGTATACCTGAAATGAATTAACACTGTATGTTAAATATATTTCAGTAAAATTAATTATTTAAAAAATGACAATAAAAATGTTAAAGATGGTGACTTTGTCGGTTAGGCATCTGCCTTTGTGCAGGTCATGATCCCAGGGTCCTGGAATTGAGTCCCATGTGGGGCTCCCTGCTCTGCAAGGAGGCTGCTTCTCCCTCTACCCCTCCTCCCACTTGTTCTCTCAATCTCTCTCTCTCCCTCATAAATAAATAAAATCCTTAAAAAAAGTCAGATGGTACAAACTTGCAGTTAGAAGATGGATAAATTCTGCAGACCTAATGCACAGCATCATGATTAGAGTCAACTATACTGAATCATATACTTCAAAGATACCAAGAAACTAGATTTTAAATTTTCTCACCACAAAAAAATCATAATTATGTGGCATGATAAAGACATTAGCTAATGCTATGTGGATAATCATATTGCAACACGGGAATGTATCAAATCAACACTCTGAACACCTTGAGCTTATAAATGTATATGTCAATTATATCACAATAAAAATGAAAAACAAAAAATTCTATCTCAGGCATGTCCAGAAAAATGAAGTAATGTGTTGTGATGGATTTATACTTTTGAGCTTTGGTTCTCCCACTCTGCAAAAGTAGAAAAAGTTTTTTAAAAGGGGTCAACAAGGGGAGATGAACCATGAGAGACTGTGGACTCTGAGAAACAAACTGAGGGTTTTAGAGGGGAGGAGGGTGAGAGGTTGGGGGAGCCTGGTGGTGGGTATTATGGAGGGCACGCATTGCATGGAGCACTGGGTGTGGTGCATAAACAATGAATTCTGGAACACTGAAAAGAAATTAAAAAAATAAAAATAAAATATAAAAAAGTTTGAAAAGGGAGTAAACAAAAGGATCAGTTATAATTATGGAAATAGTTTACATTGTGATAAAGTCTGGGGGGGCGGTTCCTGAAATCTTAGTGCTTTCTAGAGAAGCAGTGAAAATCCTGGTCTATTTTCATTATATTAATAATTCCAATTACTTTTTACAAGTCTACCTAGACTACCACGTTAGCGTTTGTGGCATTGCTCAGGACTCACAGCAACTTGGGGTGACAACACGGTTATTTCATGCTCCTGAAAAGCTCTTACTGCAAGGTGTCTCATTCAAAAGGACAATCAATAATGATAATAATAAAGGCATTTTGATGTCTAGAATCTTTCAAAACCTGGCATCTGTGAGGAGACTAACAAAAGACATATTTGGTGATGGAGGACTCTTTTATTTTAATTTAATTTTTTTTCATTTCTTTTCAGCGTAACAGAATTCATAGTTTTACACCACACCCAGTGCTCCATGCAATGCGTGCCCTCCATAATACCCACCACCTGGCTCCCCCAACCTCCCACCCCCCGCCCCTTCAAAACCTTCAGGTGGTTTTTCAGAGTCCATAGTCTCTCATGGTTCATCTCCCCCCCAATTTCCCTCAACAACCTTCTCCTCTCCATCTACCCTTGTCCTCCGTGTTATTTGTTATGCTCCGCAAATAAGTGAAACCATATGATAATGGACTCTCTCTGCTTGACTTATTTTACTCAGCATAATCTCTTCCAGTCCCGTGTGATGGAGGACTCTTAATCTATGCATAGCATATGAGGAAAATGGTTATCTGGGACTGGACAAGTCCTAGTCAATAGAGGATACTGATAATTCCCCAAAGAATGTGTAAGTTTTGTTCATGGATGATGAGCTTTTAAGCAGATTCAAGAACATTATACGTTCATCCTTTTTCATTTCTGAAGAAAAAATTCAAGACTTTATTTTGGTAAAAATTTCTTGATTTCCTCCCCAAACTATAAAGTAATGGAAATTCATATATGATCAAATGTGGGGGGGGGAGAGCTGTGCTTGAAATATCACAGGAAGGAATTTGTGTCTCTATAAAAGGGACCCCTGTAGCATTCTTTAAATAGAAAATTGATTCATGTTTTAGTCGGGCCCAAATGAGCTTTCTTATTGGAAGATTAGTTACATTTATTCTAATAGAACTTATGCTGTAAACTCTTATAGGCAAGCTCTGTGTCTTTTTTTTTTTTTTGTAACATTACTTTGTGCCTGGTACTTCTTTGAGATTTATCTATGATTCCTCAAGTAGCCAATGTTACAAATGAAGAGACCGCATTTCTACCCACCATTTCCCTTTGGCAATGTCCACTCCATTCCACTCAATACAAATAACCTTCTTTCTAGCCTCTGTGCTTGATTCTAGGGATACAAGCATGAATGCTTTGCTCTCAAGAAGTTAATTGAATGTCAAAAAATGAACTATTAATTGTAGAGTTGCATTAAAAACCAAACAAACAATATAACAAAAAACTGCATGTTCTACTTTTGGCTAAAGGACATTTTCAATGTCCTGTACATAATAGCACCATAAACAATGACCAGTGTTTCTACATATGGCCGCTCTGGTCCTAAAGTATTTAGTATCTGTACATTTATTAAATATGAATAACTATGTACCAAGAGTTGTGCTGGTTTCTTTATGATACCATATTCCATATGACAGAAACTCTTTGATCAATGTTAGAATAATTCCAGGTACATAGTAGGCTCTCAGGTAATATTTGTTAAATGAATAAATAAAGGCATATAGATAAAGAGAAAAATAAATGATAAAAAATGCAACTAGATTAACATTTTGTGAAGCAAATTTTTAAAATTTTATTTTCCTTTATTTTTTTTATTATGTTATGCTAGTCACCATACAGTACATCATTTTTTTGATGTAGTGTTCCATGATTCATTGTTTGTGTATAACACCCAGTGCTCCATGTGGTATGTGCCCTCCTTAATACCCATCACAGGGCTAACCCATCCTCTCACCCACCCCTTCCCTCTAAAGCCCGCTTGTTTCCTGGAGTCCATAGCCTTTCATGGTTCATCTCCCCCTCTGATTTCTTCCCTTCATTTTTCCCTTCCTTCTCCTAATGTCCTCCATACTATTCCTTATGTTCCACAAATAAGTGAAACCACATAACAATTGACTTTCACTGCTTGACTTACTTCACTTAGCTTAATCTCCAATTCCAACCATGTTGATGCAAAAGTTGGGTATTTATCCTTTCTGATGATTGAGTAATATGCCATTGTATATATGAACTACATCTTCCTTATCCATTTGTCTGTTGACAGGCATCTTGGCTCTTTCCACAGTTTGGCTATTGTGGACATTCCTGCTATGAACATTGGGGTGCATGTGGCCCTTCTTTTCACTACATCTGTATCTTTGGGGAAAATACCCAGTAGTGCAATTGCTGGTTCATAGGGTAGTTCTATTTTTAACTTTTTGAGGAACATCCACACTGTTTCCAAAGTGGCTGTATCAACTTGCATTCCCACCAATAATGTAAGAAGATTCCCTCTTCTCCACAACCTCTCCAACATTTGTTATTTCTTGCCTTGCCAATTGTTGCCATTCTAACTTGTGTAAGGTGGTATCTCAATGTGATTTCGATTTGAATTTCCCTGATGGCTAATGATGATGAACATTTTTTCATGTGTCTGTTAGCCATTTGTATGCCTTCTTTGAAGAAGTGGCTGTTCATGCCTTCTGCCCATTTTTGACTTGATTATTTGTTTTTTGGGTGTTGAGTTTGAGAAGTTCTTTATAGATCTTGGATATCAGACCTTTACCTGTAGTGTCATTTTCAAATATCTTCTCCCATTTCATGGGTTGCCTCTTTGTTTTGTTGACTTTCTTCCTTCCTACCTTCCTTCCTTCCTTTTTTTTTTTTTTAAATTTGACATTGTGATGGTCTCACAGAGCAGGGGTATTCAGAAAAGAACGTTGTGTCTACAGAGATGTTGGTCTATAAAAGTCTCTTCATCTAGTATGAGAGCCTTTGCCTTCTCACATGGCAGTCTAACTTCTGCCATGTACTAGTAAAAGATTCTGACCTAGGGGTGGTACTCTCAGTTTGTTCAAAGATATTTCTTTAAAAGGAGTTTTTTATAACTAAGGGAAAGCTCTACTTCACAAAGGATTTATTCCAAACTGAGGGATAAACATTAAAAATGACTTCCCTGCTCTGGAGGTTGTAGAACTACTGGATAGTTCTTTTGTTCAAGGGACATTGTCTAGCGACAAAATATGTTTAATCTTCCAATAGATGTTACAACCTATGGGGTCCAAGGAAATCTGTGTGATGGCAGCTGCTCTGTGGGCTCTGGTGGGAGCTGCCTTCCTACCCCTGTGCTCAGGTCACTGGGTGATTGAAGGAAGCTAACGCTCTGGGAACCTCCTCTTCAGGCTTCTGGGCCAATAACAAAGGCAGCATTGAACCTGCTTCCATGTGTCACACCAGTAGATAGATCAGAAGGACAATCTTTGCACCACCAACTTTATTGAGATATAACTGACAAATAAAATTATATATATTTAAAGTGCATACCATGATGATTTGGTATAGTTATGCTTTCTGAATTGATTACCAAAATCAAGTTAACTCACACATCCCTCACCTTACACAGTTACCTTGTTTTTTGTGTGGTATTGAGAATACTTACAATCTACTCTCTTAGCAAATTTCAAGCATGCAATACAGTATTATTAACTACAATCAACATTAGAGCCCTAGAACATATTCATCTTATAACTGAATTCCTGTACTCCTTGAGCAGAATCTCTCCTACCCCATAACCCTGGTACCAACATTCTACCCTGTTTCTATGTGTTCAACATTTTTTGTTAGATTTCATATATGAGTGGGATTATATAGTATTTGTCTTATTTCACTGAGCATAATATCCTCAAGGTGCATTTGTGTCATTACAAATGGCAAGATTTCCATCTTTCTCATGGCTGAATAATATTTCATTGTGTGTGTCTGTGTTCACGCATATCATGTGTGTGTGTGTGTGTGTGTGTATCATCGTCTTTATTTATTCACTGATCAAGAGATGTTTAGCTTGGCTATGGTGAATGCCATGAAATGTATGGGAGTGCAGATATCTCTGAAATACTGATTTCATTATACAAACACACCCCTATATACATATACACATAACTAGAAGTGGGATTGCTGGATCACTTGATAATTCTACTTTTAATTTTTGGGGGTGGTTTCTTTTTTTTAAATTATGTTATGTTAGTCACCATATTGTACATCTTTTTTTTTTTTGAGGAAATTCTATAATGTTTTCCATAGTGGGTGTGCCAATTTATTTTCCCACCGACAGTGTACTAGGGTTCTTTTGTCTACATTCTTGCCAATACTTGTTATCACTTGTCTTTTTGATAAAAGTCATCATAAGAAGTGTGGGGTGATACTGTAGTTTTGATTTGGATTTCCCTGATGATTAGTAATGTTGAGCATTCTTTTGCTTGTGGATACTCAGTCTTTCCAACACGGTTTATTGAAGACACTACCATTTTCCCATTGTGTATTCTTGTTGCCCTTTTCAAAGTTTTGTTGTATGTAAATGCAGGGGTTGGTTTCCCTACTCTGTTTCATTGGTCTGTGTGTCTGTCTTTATGCTAGTACCATGCTGTTTTGATTACTATAGCTGTGTATTAATATAGTATTTGTATAGTTTGAAATCAAGAAGTGATCACACTCCAGCTTTGTTCTTTTTTCTTTTTTCTCAAATTGTTTTTGTTTTCATGGTTCCATATGAATGTTAGGATTTATTTTTTTCTATTTCTTTGAGAAATAATGCCATATTGATAGGGATTGCACTTAATCTGTAGATCACTGGGTAGCATGGACATTTTAATGACATTAATTCCTCCAATTAGCGAACACACTTTTCTGTTTGTATCTTCCTCAATATCTTTAATCAAGGTCTTATAGTTTTCTGCAAACTGGAATGTTGAAACAAGAAATGTAAACTCAAAATTAAATCCATGCTATCTTCTTGCTAGCTGATCATAGACCCATCTGAACAGTTTCCCCCGGTAATGAGCTTCAAGAAAACTGCTTAGAATTTTATTAGAGCTGATAAGCTCAAAAAATATTACTATCCCAGAGCCTCATGTAAGAAAAATTTAGAGCATAAAGTATTATGAGTGTGAACTGCATGTGAAGTGGATGGCAAAAAATGTCAGAAGTCAAGGACCATGGTCAATGACATGAAGTAAAAGACCATATCAACTGACTCTTAAGGAGAAGTAAAAACACAGATGTGTGGAAAATCTGGCATCTGTTTAAAAATTCCACAGAGCACCCATGTTTGCAGAATAAGAATGCAATTTTCTCTTTTACACATATTTTGGGAAGTTATTTGTCCAAATAAAATTGGAGAACAGAGCTTATTAATACAAGCTTGAAAGGGTGGAGGTACATGATGGTGACAGAAATTGCACCCTTGTTTTAAAAGAAATGAAATAAGCTAAGGAAAGCTTTGGAGTTGTTCAAAGATGTTTCCTGAATAACGAGATTTCCATGCCAGAGAAGGAGAAGGAAAAAGAGATTCAACTATTCACCTGTTCGACAAACACTTTTGTACAGCGTGAGATTTTGGAAAGGTTTGAAAGCGGTAAAGAATGTCAAGGCACTGGGTCCAGGATACTGTACACAGAAGGAAAAACAGGGAATAGACAAGTGAAGAGGAGCCAGCATGCTGGGATGTTGGTGGCATGCTCAGGAGCAGCAGAGAAACTGGCTGGGAAGGGCAGAATGAGGGTCGGAAGAAAAGCTTGAGAGGTGGGTAGAGGTCAGCTTGGAGTCATCTTCACTCCCAAGCCCAAGGCTGTGGACTCCAGGCACTTGACCCTAGGGAATTATGGGGAAATCTATATAAAGGAGCAGAAAAAATTCAAAGTGGTATTCTTTCTTAGAAGATTTTTTGTTTTATGGATTCTAAGTTACCTCCATCTGCTTGATAAAGAGGGTTCCCCCGCTGGGTTTCTTCTCCTCCCCCAGTGCTCCAAGAAGGGTTGGGTCATTTCCATGCTGACTCTTTGAGCTTTCCTGATCCAAAGTTCAGAGACAGGAGAGGCTTGGAAGAGTCTCAGAGTCCAGAGCTGGGGGCTGGAGGAGTTTGGAAGCAAAGGAGCACTGGAGAAGCTCCAGGAAGTAACAAGAGTGGGGGATAGACAAATAGGAATTTTGATAAATGTTTCCGTGGACACTGTATCCTCTTCTATGGTACTTAGGAAACACAAATAAAGAACCTGAGTGTTTTTGAAAATTACAAGTATCTGCTGAACTACATTTCTTTTACATGCCATTAGTGTGAGAGCAGCCCACATGAATCAGGCTTCAAAGGGGTGACAGATTAACTTGGTAGCAGAACTTATGGAAGATGATTGGAAAGAGTAGAGGAAGTATAGAGATGATCAAGGAATGGTGGCAACAGAATGGAGCTTGGGAACTGATTTCCTGCAGAGGAGTCTGAATGAGGAGCCCAAGATTTCAGTGTGGATTGGTCCCATAGGGGATGAGAAATAAGGCTCAACTTGGATGGCTTCTCCTGTCAATCTGCAGAGATTGCCTAGAGCACCATGGTGAGAAAGATTGTGGGAGTAAGTGGGGAAAGAGTGGGAGTGGCAAATGGAGATGTGTGCATGAGCTCAGGAGCTTGCCCTGCATTTTTTGACCCTGGACTTGGGGAAGGACAGCATCACTGGCAACATTAAGGACATCAACATGGAAGCTGGTATTCTGGGAAGGAGAATGAGCTTGGATGAAGCTCATGCAAAGTCTGCTGTTTTTACTATTTTGTATTTCTAGCCTTAGTCAATGCATTGTAAAGTTACCACATTCATTCATATCCCAGTGCCAGTATGGACCTAAGCATCACAGTGTCCTCTTGAAGCAGACTCGTCCACTTACAGAAAATTCTGGGTGCCTTCAAAGGGGAAGTTGTATTCTTACAAGTCTAAACATATGCTGACCATACAATCCAGCAATTGTGCTCCTTGGTATTTACCTAGAGGAATTAGAAATTTATGTCTGCACAAAACCTGCACATGGATGTTCATAGAAGGTTTATCCATAATTGCCAAAACTTAGAAATGACCAGGATGTCCCTCAGTAGGTGTATGAATTAATAAACTGATGATGGAATATTATTCAGTGCTAAAGAGAAATGAGGTATTGGTCATGAAAAGACATGGAGGAATCTTGAATGTCTATTACTAACTAAAGGAAGCCAATCTAAGAGGGTTACATACTACATGAAACTAACTATATGTTATTCTGGAAAAAGCAAATCTATGAAGACTGTATAAAAATTAGTAGTTTCCAGGAAGTAGAAGGGGAGAGGGAAGGATCTATAGGCAGAATACATAGGAGGGTTTTTTTTTTCAAGATTTTATTTATCTATTTGACACAGAAATCACAAGTAGGCAGAGAGGCAGGCAGAGAGGAAAGGGGGGAAGGAGGGTCCCTACTGAGCAGAAAGCCTGATGCAGGGCTCGATCCCAGGAACCTGGGATCATGACCTAAGCTGAAGGCAGAAGCTTTAACCCACTGAGCCACCCAGGTGCCCCATAAGAGTTTTAAGACAATGAAATTTTTCTGTATAATACAGTAATGGGGGATATATGTCATTATACATGTGTTCCAACCCATCGAATGTGTGACACCAAGAGTGAACTCCAAGGTAAACTATGTACTTTGGGTGATAATGATATGTCAATATAGGTTCACTTATTTTAACAAAAGTCCTACTATGGTGGAGGGTGTTAATATTGGAGAAGGCTATGCATGTGTGTTGGCAGGAGTAAATGGAAACTCTCTGTACTCTCCTTTTAATTTTTCTGTGAATCTAAACTGCTCTAAAAATAAAATCTTCTTAAGAAATTTAAAAAGGAGCTGTAGAGCGACTCCTAGAAATAATATGACCAAATGGACAGGGAAAGATAGCTTTTCTCCTTGTCCGTCTGCACTGGGGTTTACTCTGCAGTTTCCTAAGTGCAGACAAAGGCTGGATGGTGTGTTTTATGCAGTGTTGCCTGACTGTGAGTATGAAGGATGGCCTTCATTTAACTATCAGCATTGTGCTGAAACAAGGGAAGCCATCTCCCCTTTCAACAGTGAGCTCTGCCAGGGCAGAACAGACCTCTGCTATATCCCCAGGCTCCATCACGGTCTAGTGCATATGCGGTCAATACATAATTGCTAACAGCCAATATGTAATTGCTAACTGGAAGAATGAATCAAAGTCTTTTCTGTTTCCCTCTTTGTTCTACTCAAGGAATCCCAGAATTGTACTTAGTAGTCTGTTTTAAGTACACTCCTCACAATAAGACTCTACCTGAGCTATAGACCAGAACAATTTTTTTTTTTACTATTGTGATGAATGTATTTCAACAAATGTACTGAATCAACAAATATTTTGAGCACCTATTATATTTGCTCCTTTGATTTAACAGTTTCTCCTCTAGAAATTTATCCTACAGATACTCCTATACTTGCGCATCAAATGTGGGCAAAGGGTATATTCATTGTGATAGTCAAATTCAGAAACACTGTACACGTCCATCAGTAGGGGGATAGTTAAATAAACACAGTCACCTGTTATAGAGAATGAAGCAAGCAGATCCTATGCAAGGGACATCATTTTTCAATTTCTTCCAATCCCTACAAAGTCATAGAGAAACTATATAGCAAAATCCAGAACGCACACACAATATTTACAACAAAACTAGGTGTCAAATGATCCCGACTAACTCCAACATATGTAAGTCACCAATACACTCAAGACCTGCATGGTACCAAGTATGAATGGTTGAAAGAAGTTAGGAAGAAAGGGGGGTTGTGCCTGAGGTACCTGAGAACAGAAGAACCCCCAAAGAGACTAGGTAATCATGGGAAAGCACTGTGAGCCAACCTATGAAGCACAGATGGCATCAGGACAGGGGACTCTCCAGCACAGGGTAGTATTAAGGGCTCATGGTAAGAAGGAGAGAGCATCTTGGAGTAGTCAGACCCTCAGGAATGCTTAAGACTGCCTAAGACAGAGACTCATGCTTGGGAAGACGTGCTGAAGAGGAATAAAAATTGAAAGGATGAGAAAAAAGAAGGAAAAAGAAGTTTCATTCTGAACTGGGGGAAAGGAATAGCCAGGAAGTCCTGGAAAACAGGTGGCCATATTTTTCACACAGAAATGGGTATCCTCTGAAGTTTGAAGACCTTTTCTAAGCTTTTCCTCTTTCTAAAAGTTCAGGAAAACGGATTACACATGAAAAAAACAAGGAACAAAATAGTATCAATGTCAATCGTATTCAAAGTTATCAGAAAAAAAAGAATCAACTGCAACCAACAATAAAGTTGCACTAGCAAGACTTAGTCACAAAACATCAAACTTCAGTTTTCATCTATTTCAGAAAAAAAATTAAGCAAATGATAGACATAAAATAATAAATCAATCAGGATTAGAAAGCTCAGAAATGAAGCAACAGAACTTGGGAAAAAATAGAACTAAGAGAAAAATTCACCCAGGAAGGCAGCCTAATGTATAAGGAATATGAGAGCAAATAAACTCTACAGATACTGTCTCAGAGGAAATACAAAGTGAAAAAGAGAAAAAAAATAAAAAATGAAATAAAGAGATAAAATGGATTTAAAGGAAAGCACTGAACACCAAAGTGTACTGAACATAGGTTAAGAGATGTTCTTCAAGAAGAAAACCAAAGCAAGAGGCTTAATCCAAGAAAACTTTGCTGAGATAAAAGATCTGAAACTCTGTATTTAATTAGTACAATGCTACTTGACAACATTGACCCGGAATGACCAATGTCAAGACATAGCCTTGTAAAATGACTTCGGTTTAAAGAAAAAGAAAAAAAAATCTTTTGGACATCTAGAAAAAGAATGTGACTTATAAGGAAAAGAAAAATAGAGTATGACCAGATGATGATGATGATTTTGGCAGTAACACTTTATGCCAAAAGAGAATAGATTAACATATATATTAAGATGGTCAAGAAAAGAAAGTATGAGCTGAGGGTTTTATACCCAAAAAAACTGACCTGCAACTATGAAGGCCATAGGAGACTTTTACCAACATGAAAGAATTAATAGAATATTGTTCCCATTGGCCCTTCCTGAGGAATCTTCTTAAGAACAAGTCTCAGAAACCAAAAGGACCAGAGAAGCATCATCATGAGGACTGGAGGTGAGCATTAAATATACAGAACACCTAAATATATACAACACAGGGGTGCCTGGGTGGTTCAGTCAGTTAAGCAGCCGACTTGATTTTGAGTCAGGTCATGATCTCAGAGTCCTAGGATTGAACCCCACATTGGGCTCTGCATTCAACAGGGAGTCTGCTTGAGCATCCTCTCTCTCCATCCCCCCTACCTCATCTCCCAAGCACATGCTCTCTCTCCCTAAAATGAATAAATAAATCTTAAAAAATATATATGAACCTGTAGAGCTAAGAGTAAATGACGGCTGAGAGGAAAGGATAGCAAGGAATAGCCATATGCTCTGACAATGAGGTCATAATCCAACCATTATAAAACGAAGTGAGAATAAGGAAAGCATATGAGCAAAATTCTTTACTGTTTTTAGTTAATCATATTATTGGTATTGTTATTCTATTATTCTGAACATGTTATGTGTGTGATGTGAGATTAAAAAAAATGACTTTGGGACTTCTAATTTTACCATTACTTGTGTCATTGAGAATTAGGATTTTCTAGATGAAAGGAAAGACATACAGAGGCAAGAGAGAGAAAGATTTGTGAATACCTCAAATTTATTTATTTTTTATTTCTTTTCAGCGTAACAGAATTCATAGTTTTACACCACACCCAGTGCTCCATGCAATACGTGCCCTCCACAATACCCACCACCAGGCTCCCCCAACCTCCCACCCCCCCGCCCCTTCAAAACCCTCAGGTTATTTTTCAGAGTCCATAGTCTCTCATGGTTCATCTCCCCCCCAGTTTACCTCAACTCCCTTCTCCTCTCCATCTCCCCATGTCCTCCGTGTTATTTGTTATGCTCCACAAATAAGTGAAACCATATGATAATTGACTCTCTCTGCTTGACTTATTTCATTCAGTATAATCTCTTCCAGTCCCGTCCATGTTGCTACAAAAGTCGGGTATTCATCCTTTCTGATGGAGGCATAATATGCCATAGTGTATATGGACCACATCTTCCTTATCCATTCGTCTTTTGAAGGGCATCTTGGTTCTTTCCACAGTTTGGCAACGGTGGCCATTGCTGCTATAAACATTGGGGTACAGATGGCCCTTCTTTTCACCACATCTGTATCTTTGGGGTAAATACCCAGTAGCGCAATTGCAGGGTCATAGGGAAGCTCTATTTTTAACTTCGTGAGGAACCTCCACACTGTTCTCCAGAGTGGCTGCACCAACTTGCATTCCCACCAACAGTGTAAGAGGGTTCCCCTTTCTCCAC
>PISX010016178.1:0-47110 GCA_004024625.1 Mellivora capensis
AGAAAAAATTGAATTAACTGCAAGACTAAAGAATCATGGGGAGAAAGCCATGAATTCCGTGCTTTGCTTTCTCCTCCTCTGGAGTTCCACTGCTCTCCTTGTTAAGTGAACTTGGTCTTGGCTGGATTTCTTTTGATCTTCTGGGGGAGGGGCCTGTTGTAGTGATTCTCAAGTGTCTTTGCCCGAGGCAGAGCTGCACCGCCTTTACCAGGGGCCGGGCTAAGTAATCCGCTCGGTTTCGCTTTCGGGAGCTTTTGTTCCCTGAGCGCTTTCCGTAGAGTCCGGAGGACGGGAATGAAAATGGCGGCCTCCTAGTCTCTGGCCCGGAAGAGCTGAGATTCGGGGCTCCACTCCTCAGAGAAAAGCCCCAGCTACTCCCATATCCCATCAGTTGCATAAACACCCAGTCCCCATCACATCACGTGCTCTCCTTCATGCCCATCACCCAAATACCTTATCCCCCACCCACCATCCCTCCAGCAACCCTCAGTTTGTTTCCTAGAGTTAAGAGTCTCTCATGTTTTTTTTTCCCTCTCTGATGACTCCCATTCAGTTTTCCCTCTCTTCCACTATGATCCTCTGCACTGTTTCTTATATTATTATATTACACCTATGAGTGAAACCATATGATAATTATCTTTCTCTTCTAGATCCATCCAATATATCACATCTTCTTTATCCATTCAACTGTTGATAGACATCTCGGCTCTTTCCACAGTTTGGCTATTGTGGACTTTGCTGTTATAGATCACTACATTTGTATCTTTAGGATAAACACCTAGTAGTCCATAGGATAGCTCTATTTTTAACTTGTTGAAAACCTCCATACTATTTTCCATAGTGGCTGTACCAGCTTTCACTCCCACCAACAGCATAAGAGGGTTCTGCTTTCTCCTCATCCTCGCCAACATTTGTTCTTTCCTGACTTCTAGATTTTAGTCATTCTGACTGGTGTGAGGTGATATCTCATTGTAGTTTTGATTTGTATTTCCCTGATGCAGAGTGATGTTGAGCATTTTCTCATGTGTCTGTTGGCCATCTGGATGTCTTTGGAGAAATGTCTGTTCATGCCTTCTGCCCATTTCTTGACTGGATTATTTGTTTTTTAGGTGTCGAGTTTGATAAGTTCTTTATAGAGCTTGGGTACTAGCCTTTAATCTGATATGTCATTTACAAATATCTTCTCCCATTCCATTGGTTGCCTTTTAGTTTTGTGACTGTTTCCTTTGGTGTGCAGAAGATTTTTATCTTGATGAAGTCCCAATAGTTATTTTTGCTTTTGTTTCCCTTGCCTTTGGAGATGTGTTTAGCAAGAAGTTGCTACAGCCCAGTTAGAAGAGGTTGCTGCCTGTGTTCTTCTCTAGGATTTTGATGAATTCCTGTCTCACATTTAAGTCTTTCAACCATTTTGAGTTTATCTTTGTGTATGTTGTAAGAGAATGGTCCAGTTTCATTCTTCTAAGTGTGGCTGTCCAATTTTCCCAACACCATTTGCTGAAGAGACTGTCCTTTTTCATTGGACATTCTTTCTTGCTTTGTTCAAGATTACTTGACCATAGAATTGAGGGTCCATTTCTGGGATCTCTATTCTGTTCTATTGATCTATGTGTCTGTTTTTGTGCCAGTACCATACTGTCTTGATGATTACAGCTTTATAATAGAGCTTGAAATCTGGCATTATGATGCCACCCACTTTGGTTTCTTTTTCAACATTCCTCTGGCTATTTGGGGCATTTTCTGATTCAACACAAATCTTAGGATTATTTGTTCCAGCTTTGTAAAAAATGTTTATGATATTTTGATAGGGATTGCATTGAATGTGTAGAGAGACATTTTTATAATATTTGTTCTTCTAATCCATGAGCATGGAATGTTTTTTCATTTCTTTGTGTCTTCCTCAATTTCTTTCATAAGTGTTCTGTAGTTTGTAGAGTACATATACTTAACCTCTTTGGTTAGGTTATTATTTTTGGTTAGGTTTCTACCATTAGGTATCTAATAGTTTTTGTTGCAATTGTAAATGGGATAGGTTCTTTAATTTCTCTTTCTTCTGTTTCATCGTTAGTGTATAGAAATGCAACTGATTTCTGTGCATTGACTTTATATCCTGCCATGTTGCTAAATTGCTGTATGAGTTCTAGCAATTTTGGGGTAGAGTCTTTTGGGTTTTCCATATAAGGTATCATGTCATCTGTGAAGAGTGAGAGTTTGACTTCTTCTTTGCCAATCTGAATGCTTTTTATTTCTTTTAGGTGTCTGATTGCTGAGGCTAAGTCTTCTAGTACTATGTTGAACAACAGTACAACAGTGGGGTGAGTGGGCATCTCTCTGTGTTCCTGCTTGAGATTCTCTCTCCCTCTGTCTCTGCCCCTCCTGATCATGCTCTCTCTCAATCCCTGAAATAAATAAATCTTAAAAAAAAAAAAAAGTATGAAGCAATTGACCAGAGAAACTTCAGGGAGTACAAGTGAAACAGTCTCTGTTGATTCACAGAAATGTTTGGATGAGATTTTGCAAGGGACCCAGTTCCTCCAATGTGAGAGGCCACAAGTCAGTTAAGACGAATTTATTATTGTTAATGTGACTCATTAGCATACATGGGTGATAGATGACAGAAGGAAATTGAATTATAATTTGAATTCTATCCACTCTACCAAATGTATCTATCATTCTATTCTATGTTTATTTCTTCTCTGTCTTGTATTTTTGTGTGTGTGCAATTTTTTTGCAGCTAAATATGAATTCTTCAGGACTAGTAGTCATACATGTTGCTTTCTTTTTAATGGTCAAAATGCCTAGTGTCAGGATTATTCGTTCCAACTTTTCCAGTTTATGGTCACAGCTCAAGGAAGTTAAGTCACTTGCCCAAGTTATATTGTATAGCTCAAGTTAGATGGAACACCTGAATTGTATTCAGGTTGTCCTAATTACAAATCTTTTTAAAAAATTATTCCACTATCTACCTGCTAATTTACTGCGTGTCTTCCCCATAACAGCTGGAAGTGCTATTAAGCAGCAAAATGGCCACAAGGCAGCTAAGGAAAGGTAATTAACAATGGTTAGGTTTCTACTCTGTATTAGGAACTATTCTAAGTAATTTGCCCATTTAACTTGCTTGGTCTTTATAACAACTTGTATAGATGCTACTGTCATTATTTTATGAATCTAGGTCTGTCTGATTAAAATTCCTCACTGAAGAAGCCGCAGAGCATACCACTGATCACTGAATAATCAGGAGGCACCATGAACACACAACTTTCTTGTGTCTGAGTTTTCAGAGATTAGTAGATAGCATCAAAGAAGTTCAAGTAGCAAAAATCTGTCAAGCATCTCTCTAAAGTTCTTATTTCCCAAAGTAAACCCAGTGGCTATTAAGATTTGACCGGAGATTTTGCCAAGAGATTGGGATGAAACCAAAAAAGACAGTGTGAAGAATTCTTAAATTCCTTTCGCATGTGTATAGTTTCTGTGTTAGCAAGGAAGCAGCTTTGATCTAACAAAAAGATAACCCAGGAAGTAATCTGGAATTCTTCTACATATCTATACCATCCTCAGGGCAGAACATAAGGGCATGTCTATTATTTTGATTCATGTGGAAAGAGCAGCATGGGCTCTAGGCAGTACCAGATTCTTCAGCTTCCAATTTGAACAGGGCAGGAAGTAGCTAAAGATTAACAAAGTAAGCAAGCTTGTTTGCTGTATAAACCTATGGGGAAGTTTGAGGCTCACTGCAGAAATTCTGAAACTCTTGGGTTTGTGCTGTGTGGTTTCCATAACAACTAATGCCAGAAAATGAGGCAAACCAGCATGACTCATATGAAATGTTTCTGTCCAGTTCTCAGAGGCCAAATTTGGTCATTGGGAGACCTTTACAGCATACAGTCATCTCTGTCTCACTAATCACACTCAAAGGGCCAACTGTTCCTCAGTAAGAGCAACTTTCTCTGCAAGTGGCCGAGGAAGCATGTTCATTCTTCATCCCTCCAATGGTGCCACCGTCAAAGATGGGGTACTTGTGGGTAATGAAGAATGTCAGAGTGTCCATGGGGACCGGTTGGGGTCAGAGACGGAGGGAACTGGACAGCAGTTTTTAGGGTGGGGGTCGGCATTGCTGCATGAGCCAGCTTCACTTTTACTGAATCAGGATGGCAGTGGGTGTAAGAAAGAGAATGAGGGATAGGGGGCTGTTCTAGGTCTTAAAAGAATGTCTGAGGCTTACAAAGAGTTTGCAAGTCACCTCCCCACCGCCCCTCTCCTACCACTGCTCTAAGTCATTACCAAGGCTGCCTCTTTATCTTCATGCCCTGCTGACCTCTTTTGCTGTATCCCAAGGACTTTGTGCATAGCTTCTCTCTTTGACAGATTCTTTTCCTGTTCTGTGCTTCTTAGCCACTTCAACCATAATTTTTACCTTTTCCACATCATTGCTTAAGTCTTCCCTTAAGGCTCATTGCCACTATGATTCCCTTACCTTCTTCACTTCTCCCCTTGCCCCTTAGCCTACCCACTTTGCACATGACAACCACAGGAGAAAATATGGGCTCATCTTGTCATCCTCTGTGAAATACTTACACTGGCTTCATATTGCTCTAAGAATAAAGTCCAAACTGCATGAGCTCTACCCCAGACCCCAGGGTTTTCTTCTCCTCCATGCTGCCAAACAAGCTCTCTTGTATCAGGGCCTTTGTATACCTGATGTGGGAAACAAAGGCAGAAGGACAATTATTACATTTCCCACTGTCTCCAGCCCATTGACAAGTCCTTGAAACAGGCCTAGTGACATTCCTCTAGGGACTCAACTGCCTCAATGTTGACACTTTGCTAAGGGCAAAAGGCAATCTTAGCTCAACCTCCAGGATCCTGTAAGTCTACTTTAACATATAAAAATTCCTTTGGAAACTTCCTTTACCTTTACCCCCTCAAGATACCTATTGGCAATCATTCCCAAACATATGACCCACTGATATATACCTGAAGGGTCTCATGACTCCGATTTTACTAGACAGTAATAAATGACCATTTTCCAACAATAGCTAGCTCCCCCAAGGTCCTGGAAACCTTGCTTCTAAAATTCCTTAGAGAATTATGCTATTCCTAACCCCTTCCCAACTTGAAAGTATATAATGGGCCAATCCTCATGACCCCAGTGCAGCTCTTTCTGCCCAGAGGTCATCTCCTTGTGCTTTAATAAAATAACCCTTCTGAAAAAAAAAATACCCCTTTTGCACCAAAGATGTCTCAAGAATACTGTCCTGGCTGTCACGTTTGAACCCTAAAGTCTTTTCCTACATCAATACCTAGATTTTTCACATGTATAGGACCACTGTCTCTTCCTCCCACCCTCCACCTGCTTGACACATCCTTCAGATCTTACTTTGAAGTCCCTTTCTCAGTAAGGCCCTAAGGTAAATGAGGTCTTCCTTGATTACTGTCCCTCATAGCAGCCTGTACTTCCAACCCATTACCATATTCTGAAATGATACATTCATTTATATTTGTGACTCCTGTTTGTTCCTGCAGACCCAACTTTGAACCCATGCCTAGCACAATATCTGGCTACATACACATTAGTATGTAGGAACTACACACAGCACTAAAATTGAATTTGATTCTTCTCAGTTAAACACAGTGGGGGAGGTGTGGGAAGGTAGAGTATTAATACTCCTAGGTGGGGCACCTGGGGGGCTCAGTCATTTAAGCAATTGCCTTCAGCTCAAGTCATGAATCTGGAGTCCCAGAATCAAGTCCAGCATCAGACTCTCCGCTCAGCAAAGAGTCTGCTTCTCCCTCTGACCCTCCCCCTTCTCATGCTCTCCGTTTCTCTCTCTGTCTCTCTTTTACTCTCTCTCTCTCTCTCTCTCTCAAATAAGTAAATAAAAATCTTAAAAAAAAAAAAAAAAACTCCTAGGCACTGCTTGTCCTCAGGTAAGATGACAAAAGCACAGCACGCAAAATATATCCCTTATCTCACTATATTTGGAACCTGCTGAATCACGGAAAAGGCTATTCAGAGAAGGTTTGTGATGCAAGCTCTCCATTATCTTAGGCACAGAGGAAATGGCCACACTTGTTCTGGCAAAGCTGGGTTTTGAATCATTTCCTGTTCGCTCTGGAGACGCCTTGAGTGCAGTACCAGACTTGCTTGTGAAGGAGGTCAGTCTTTAGCAGGTAGGTTTGCCTCTGTGAGGTCAGTTCTGTGTGGCAGAGAGAACCTCCATAATGCAAGTCCATTTCTGAGGGAAGCCCTGGGATTTGAAATCGGCGAGTCAGTTCAAGACTGACTCAAACAGTTAGCCAGAGAGACGGTCGCTGAAAAACATTTTGTATGGTGAACATCTGCCTTTATTTTTTCTAGAGCAATGGTAAGATTACAGAACAAATTCACTCAGAAGGATTTTTTATTATAATACATGATGAACGTGGAATTCTTTGGAAACTGAAATGCTGATTGTTTCCATTCCAGTGTCTTCAGATGGAAGTCAGGATGAAGGGATTAGAGCAAGAGGACTGGAAATAACTGAACAAGTTCTCCTTAACCCGTTTATTAAAGAATGAGCCTCTGAAATAGGTGAAATTCTCTCCATTATCAAATAAGGAAAAGGCAGCTGAGAGAGCCAATGACTTGCCCTGTGTCACAGAATGAGGGAGTGACAGCCCCAGGACAGAAATGGAGAGCATAGGCTGACTCAGAGTCCAATTCTGCTCTGAGGGCAGTGCTCTCAGGAGGATCCAGACCTGCTTTAACCCAAAGACACCATCCATTTACATAGCCAGTGTAATCAGACTGTTGAAAAATAACGTGGAAATGTTTTCCTTTCTAAAATATTAAGTCAGAATAATTGAAATGAAACGTGCCATTCTATTTATTGGATAACAGGGTTTAACATCAATCATATGAAATTGACATTTTTTGTAACCCGAAGGCAGTCAAAGGTTGGCAATTTCAAATCGTATTTGTCTTTGAATTGTCTCTGCTGACATTGTTGTCGTTTCTTTTTAGCACTCAGCACATGGCCAATTACACCGTGGAAACCCAGTAAATGTTTACTGAAGGAATGAGCAAAGCTAAGTTATACTCTGGGATACAGACATCCTTTCATGTTATACTTTTTACACAGAGACATAATATTTTAACAAAATGGACGATAGCTTTCGAAAGGCATCTGGTGCATTGGAGTTGGGAAGCCAAGTCAGACTTTAACCTCCTGAGCTCACTGCAGGAGACCTTGGGCGAGTTACTTACCTGCTTTCCTGCTGAGTTCTCTTATTTGTAAAGTGGGACTGACAGTTCCGATCACTCAGGGGACGGAAAGAGATTCCATCCCTGCTGAGCCAATCTCACAGTAGGTCCTCGGCAGTGTTATTCCTGACTCGGACCCCTACCCTGAAATCACCATTTAAAAATAATCGCTACTACTTAATTCTTGAGAAAAATGTGGAGTCCTAAAAAGCTTATTGCTTGTGACACTGGCTTCCACCCGGCCACAGTGATTAAAACGCTTCAAAGGCAACTCGATGTGTCAGTTTATTTTATCGTGATCATTCAAATAAAAATACAGAAGGAAGCAACAGTTCCCAAGTATGGATTGTTCGGATACCTTAATATACTAGTAGAGCCTCGTAGTGTCAACAAATTCCAGAAAGTAAAAATTCCAGTTGCTTTTGCTTTGTGGGAGAGGTATCTTTGCAATAAGAAATTCTATTTTAATACTGCAAAATGGTAAACTTCCTGTGTTCTGGGTTCATTATCATTGCTCCGCCCTGTGAAGATGATAATGGTCAGCAAAACAGAGCTATTTTGGTACCAAGTAAGGCTGCAAAATCTTCCTCATCAGCAAAATTGAAGGGAGAAGCAAGGAAGAAGCTTTTATGTTTGTAATTAAATGGGTCTCCTTTGATATTTAATAGTAAAAAAACAAAGCCTTTTGTTGATCTAAAACAATCTGGTATTTTAGGGAAAAGGATAGTTCACGTGGAAAAATGCCTTAGATTTTGTTTTGTTGCTATGTATGAAGATACACTTAGTGAAAAAAAAAAAAAAAGATTTAATATGTATACACTGTGGGGGAACATTTTCAGATTATTTTTGACCCTTATTTTCTAGAGTGGAAATGCCCAGGATATTGTTCATTTGTTTGTTTATTAAAAAAAAAAAAAATAAGAAGAAGAAGTAAAAAAAAAAAAAAAGAGAGATCTTAATGTAGCTTTAATTACTTCATTTGTTAGGGGTTAACTTGTTTTTACAAAATTGAAATTCAGAATTGCAATTTCTCTCTTCATTTAGCATTTAGCAAATATTATTTATTGATTATTTACAATGTGGGAGACACAGGCCTGGGCTCTGAGGACTCAGTGACCTACAAGAAAAAAAAGTATCTTCCCTTCCTTAAGCTTAAATTCTAGATGACTTCTTCCACCTGGATAACTAGAACCCGTTTTATTGTAATTCCTGGTGATGCAATAGTAAAATGATCTGGTTTCTCTCTTCTGGTCGGTTTCAACTACACGGAGTAGTAAGGTATACACGCAAACACACACATGCATTTATCCCATATGCAATCATATTTTGTGTTCAATTCAAATTCAACTGAGCAAATATTTATTAAGACTACATTCTGTGATAGACACCATCCTGGAATTTGGATGAATGAGATCAAGTCTGGGTGAGTTAGATGGAGTCTTTTCTCAAGGAGCTAACAATTAGGGAAAATAGGGGAAAAGCCTTGGAGAGAATGTTATGCCCCCAAAATGGGTCCGTGATTAAAGGAGAGAGACTGATATAAAGCAAAGGTCAAGCAAAGCTTTATTTTGCGCCAAGCATCAAGAATCAAACTGACCGTCCAGGGCCGTGCCTCTTACAGAGAGGGCAACCTTTCTCTGGTTCCCAGACTAGCCTTTAAGGGCAAAGGCCATGCGGTTGGGCCTGGCCACGCACAGGTGGCCAATGAAACTGTGACACACAGAGAAAACTGCACAGTCATGCTAGGTGACCAATTGAATTACAGTTTACCCTAGTAGACATTTGACGCAGCCTATCACCTTGGTCAGAACTGGCGCCCAAAAGGTGCCCAAAGGGCGGGGTCCATACTCCTTGGTAACTAGGAGACAGTATGCGCCCCCCACACTGATCGGATGTCTCCACCTGGCCTGACCCACCCTTGTATTTGAGCTTTGTTACCTGAGGCTAGTTTCCAGGACTTGTTTTTAAGTAAGTCCCCTGGGGGAAGGGGAGCAGGGACAATTTAAGGGTTAGACAACGTTATTATTTTAACATTGATGGAAGCCTCTAGCTAAATAGGTCCTTATGGAGAGAGCGCCAGGCACTTCAAAGTAAACAAACCCTAGTGTCCAAACGGAAGTGTAGGAGCTCCCTCTGAGGGGCAGATGTTTGACTCAGCCCACAAAGGACTGGGTGGATTTGAGTCAGTGGGGAAAATGGGTTTTAGGGCTGCCACAGTCCAGTGGCTCCAGATTGAGTTTGCAGAGTGGCAGAGGCCCTGGGAGTTCTCGGTAATGCGGAATCCCCAGGCCTCCCGCCGACCTCCTAATCTGTGTCTTAACAAGATTCCCAGGTGATTTGCATGCACACTGAAGTTTGCAAAGCCCTGGGCTGGAACACAGAGGAGTGTGGGCCTGTCTTAAGATAATGCCTTGGGCCAGCAAACCTGGAGCACAGAGCAGGTGTGCATAGCAGCCGGGTTGGACATTGTGAGAAAAGGTTGTAGGGGAATCAGAGTAGAAATCTCCAATCAACCTGGGGCATGAGCAAATTCCAGCTAATTAACACTTCCCTAAGCAGAAGCACCCACTTCCTCTTGTGAATTATAATTGCTATTCTATTTTTCTTCCGTTGTGCTTACTGCCCTATGTTATCATTATTTGTTTATGTGCCTGTCCTTCTCTTTCCCTCCCCCAACCGCATAGCTAATCTTTTAAAGATTTTAGTCATTTATCTCAAAAGAGAGAGAGAGAGCATGCGAGGGGGGGGAGGGGCAGAGGCAGAGGGAGAGAGAGAATCTCCAGCAGTTTCCATGCTGAGCGTGGAGCCCATGGTGGGGCTCAATCCTACCACCCCAAGAGCAGGACCTGAGCTGAAATCAACAGTCAGATGCTTAACTGACTGAGCCACCCAGGCTAATATTTTAAAGTAGAACCCGCTCATCTTCGTGTCCCCTGAACTACGTGTTCAGAATGACTGAAATGACCTAGTAAATTCTAGCATTGCAGTCATTAAGAACCAGGCCTTAGCTTATTCCCAAATTACGTATAGCTCAATACTGTAGTTAGAGCTGCCAAACATACATTTGTTATTTGCTTGCTTATTTATTTGTTTACATACTTAATGATTCAATATTTATTTACTGAATGCCAGGCATTTTCTACCTTCCCTTTTTTGTGCCTAATTTTTTTTTCTTTCTACTGCTTTCAGCATCCCCGTGCCTATGTCCATCCTACTTCCCCAGACAAAGCATGGGATTCTTGATGACACCATCGCCAACATACTCTGCTTCTGGAGCACCTTCTCAAAGAAAGTAAAATTTCCACTTCCACTGACATATTGAAAACATTACTAGCCATTAATGGCAGAACATAACAATGTCCAGGGGTGGTGGAGAGAATGGCTGGCCAAGCTTAGTATGAGTTAAAGGTTCACCAAAAGCTTCCCAAGACATGAGTTCTAATCCAGGACAAGGGAGAGTGGCATTTACAGAAGTAGGGCTAGGGTGAGGACAGTCCATGAAGACAGTGAATGGAAATGTTGTGAGAGGAACGCTGTATAAAAAGTTGCAGGTGGTAATTCATCTGGACAGTCATGGGTGCTGAATAAATAAATACATGGTTTTTGACCGAGTCCGTATGAAGGGGATAAGGTAGATACGTTAAGAGAGACCGGATCATAAAATTGTTTGCATGCCAGGCAGACAGAATTGGACTTGATGCTGTAGGTAGTGGGTAGACTTTGAAAGTTTTGAGCAGGAAAGAGTTGTGTGTATGGAGTGGCAATATAGAACACTAAATCAGGTGATAATGTAAAAGGAACACTGAGGGGCAAGAGCTAAAGCTAGTGACCTTCCTCAACAGAGACAGTATTCTAGTGGACTGTGAAAGAGGTGCAGGCGGGTGACTGACACTGGGGGGAAATGACTTATTAGAGAAAGAACACAGAGGATTAAGCCAATGCATCTCAAAGTCCTGTTAATAGCTCCTCCCCAAATACCTCAAAATCCAACTACTTCTCTCCATCTCCACTATCATGTGCACTAATCTGGACAACTACCTAGTCCCGTAAAGAGATGTACACTCTCATGCTACTGCTATCTGCTGGCCCCTTCCACAAAATACTGCCAGACTGAACTGGATGGCTTGGTCGATGAAGCTTCCGACTCTTGGTTTCTGCTGAGGTCATGATCTTGGGGCTGTGAGATCAAGCCCCCAAGTGGGCATCGAGCCCACTTGTGCTCAGTGAGAAGTGTGCTAGAGATTCTTTCTCTGTTCTTCTCCCTCTGTCCCTCCCATCCCAAACTCTCTCTCTCTCTCAAATAAATAAATAAAATCTTAAAACACACACACACACACACAAGGTTTGTGAATATTACCATTCTCCAGCTTGAAATTCTTCAGTGGCTCAATTTACATTAAAACACAATGCAAGTCTGTAAGCTAGCCCCCAAATGATTCATCGCTGTTTTTGTCTCCCTTTCCAGCACATGCCATTCTTTACCCTACTCTCGGGGCTCCAGCCCCACCAGGTTTTTCTCATGTTCTTGGACAAACTATTCTTCTCAGACAGAGTCTTGTCATAAACTTGGCCCATTCTTTGAGATTCTCTCTTCTTTGTCATTTGTCGGAATAACTGGTACTTCTGTACATTGAGGTTTACATGGCAAGTGAGCCTTTTAGTCATAGTTGAAGCCTGTAAAGTCAGCAGGATTTTGAAAGTCCCCCCACATAATTAGGAAATCGAATAATGCTAACATTTCAAGAAAGGGGAATACTCTTATGTTTGGTTATGCAAATCCATCCCACATTTTTTTAATTTCTTTTTTTTAATTATAGTAAAATACACACAATATAAACTTTATGATTTTAACCGTGTTAACTGTACAATTCAGTAGCATAAAGAATAGTCACATTGTTGAACAACGGTCACCACCCTCCATCTTTGAAACTGTTTCATCTTCCCTAACCGAAACTCTGTACCCATTAAAAAAAATAACTGCCTCTTGCTCCCTCACCCCAGGCTCAGTCCCTCAACTTGAGTGTTCTAAGTACCTCATGTATGTGGAATCAGATACATGATTGCCCTTTTGTGACTGGCTTATTTCACTTAGCATAATGCCTTCAGCGTTTATTCATGTTGTAGCATGTGTCAGAATTGGCTTCCTTTTTAAAGCTCGACAATGTTTCACTGTATGTGTGGATCCTATTTCGTTTATCCATTCATCCACTGATGGGCATCTGCGTCATTTCTACATTTTGGCTATTGCGGATAGCACTATTCTGAACATGGACATCCAAATACTTGTTAAAATCCTTGCTTTCAGTTCCTTGGGGGGTTTATATCCAAATTGGAATTTCTGGACCACATGGTAATTCTGTGCTTAATATTCCAAGGAACTGCCATACTATTTTCCACAGTGGCTGCGCCATTCCCACCAGAAAAGCACAGGGATTCCAGTTTCTCTGTCTTCATCAACAACTTACTGTTTTCTGTTTGTTTGCTTGTTTTTTAATAGTAGTCCTCCTAACAAGAGTATAGTACATACTGCATTTGTAAATAAAAGATTTGAGAGAGAGAGAGAGTGAGAGAAAGTGGGGGGAGGGGTGGAGGTGATCTGCCCTGGAGCCTCTCAACTGTGTGAGCGGATCTGCCCTTGTGGATCTTGCCTTAGCAAGCAACAGGGTCTAAAACTGTCTTAGGCTTAGTTTTATTCTGGTAATTTCTTTCCAATTTCAGGTGGGTTCTAACAAAAGGTCAGAGGAACAACAGAAGCAGATGGCCTTCCTGAGGCGTGTGCCAAAGGAATTCGTGTGTCTTAGGGGTGACGTGTCTCCACCCATCACACAGCTCAGAGGCTCAAGGGCAGATCCCCAACATTGGGCATGTCCCTTCCTGAGCACTCCCTGGTGCAGACTACAAGTCTGACAAGGAAAATGTGCTGTGATCATCACAAGGGGAGAAAGCAGCTGCTCTAAGGTGGAGTCTATTGTCAAGGCTCTCCTTGTAACAAAAAGAGGAAAAGGCCTATCAAAGCATTTCCTGCTCGCAGGAGCCATGTGCTTCCATTAATTCTTCTCCCCAGTCAGTCTGTCTCCCTCAGGCTAATGTCTCTCAATGTCCACTGTCCCAGAGAACAGAACAGGCATTTTTAGCCATTAATTTTACACCCATTCCAAACAGTGTGGTCTTTAACGAGGAGGACAAGCTCAGATGTTCAGTGATGTGCACTTAAGGTATTTCATAGGGAATGAGAGAGTGTGGTTAGGGCAGTGAGGATTTTTCAGAATTCTGCCCACACCTGTCAATTGCTTTGGCATTGCATCAGGTTTCACGGAGATAATGGTGAAGTCGCCGCCCTTCCTGAACCTCCAGGGGGTTCCAGAAAACAATGAATATTCTCTTGAGTATGACATTGGTAAAATTCACACCTTATGGAAGAGATTAACTAGCCCTGGGAGTCAACGAAAAAATATTTCTAAATGAATGACTACGTTTTGCCAACCAAATTAACTAGCCATGGGAGTAAGTAAAAAAATAAATAAATTAAATTAAAAAAAAATTCTGAATAAGTGACTGAGTTTTGTGAACTAATCTGGATTTAATCTCAGAGAAGCAGACCTGGCATGCGACTGCTTTGAGTAAGGCCAAGTGTAGTTTCTTGTACCGCATCCCTCTTCTGGAAACAAGAATGCTACAAAGAAGGGGAACAGAGAGAACTATGCGCACAAATAAGGGAGACGGCAAGGCAGAATTTGGCAAATGTGTATCTGGCTCTTTCATGGTGAGATCCCCTAAGTGGTGATACAAGAGATTGCAAAAACTAGTAGAGGATAATCAAGATGCTCTGTTCAACACCCTGCCCATCACCAGACAGGTGGGGGAAGTCCATCCTACAGCACCCAGCCAACTTGGCCGGCCAGCTGACCACAGATGTATGAGAGAACCCAGCAGAGGACTCCTGAGGACAGGCCAGAAGGACCCCCAGCTGCCCCACAGAGCCGTTGTCATTTTAAGTCACTAAGTGTTGGGAGGGTTCATTAGGCGGCAGAAAGTCAATGTTGCCGTGGTCATGAGGGTAAGACATCTCTGCTGTAAGGCTAGCTCTTCAAACCTTACCAAAGCCAGAGTGAAATTGTCCTCAGACCACCGTCTCTCCCTTTGCTTTCACGAATAATTTGCCCCCCTGCTTGGAGGTTAAATCTCTCCTAGGAGCGGTTGACTTGGGGGTCCATGTCTCTTTTGTGGACTGCGAGTTTAATTAGGGTGAGTGAGTCTTTCCAAGTCTCTCACCCTCGGTGCCTGCGGTATTGAGTCCCTAGTCTTTCTTGTCTGAGGAGCAGGGTTTCGAGCAGTGAGGCGTGCAGCCTGTCCCTGCCCTGCCCAAGGACGCATTGGTCTCGGATTTTTACAAACCCATATATCAGCAACATGGAACTTTTACATCCAAGGAGAAAAAAAGATTTGGTTTCTTACATCAGTTTTAAAATAAGAAAACGCTGTAAAAGAATAAAAGTTCACTGAAATAGGTGTGAAATCTAATCAGTGAGATACCAGATCCCAGTCTTGACATCTTTCAAGGATGATGAGGTATCCATTTGTCAGGGTGGGTACTCATGGAAGAATCCCGTGCCCTTTTGATCCCATAAGAAAGGGGAAGATGCCAATATCTACAACATCCAAATGCCTGTAGAAAAAAAGATAATACTAGTTCGTGTCTACTCAATATGACTATGATCAATTTAAAGTTTAAAAACCAGATCCTCAGGTTGTTATTTTGCTACATATTATCTCACACTTACTTGGCTGGCTTATTTCAATTTATTTTATTAAATGATTTTTCATCATACACACACACACATCCCAATTGAAATTAGACTGTAGTCATGGTATTGATTCCTAAAGACATGTTGCAAGCTTTATTCCACAAAGGTTCCCACACCACTCATGCACAGATTAAGGAACTCTCTAAATCTGTTCTATTCATTCTGAAATCCTTGCTATGTAAGGCAAGATATATAGAATTACTTTTGTGCCCAACACAGTCTGGATTCAGTCTATTTATCAAGTGGGACTTTTTAACCTTCCTGGTATCATCCCCTCCCTAATTCACACTCACCCAAAGGAATGCCAAAGTTGTGGCAGCAACTGGTTGTACCAGGACTCTGAAGCTAGAAGGAGAATGGAGGAACACAGTACCTTTCAGTCTTAGACCCATAACTGGAGATAACAAAAATTATGTCAAGAACAACAGAACCAGACATGACCAGCCAACTCAGGTCACAGATGTTCAGAGAACTTGTTCACTTCCACAGATCATTTTGAAGCCATTCATGTATACTGAAAAGCAAAACAACATGCTTACTGGCAGAAATGCACCAGGGCCGAACGCCTTCCTGGGATCACTCTTAACATGAACTATGGCTCGTGCCACCATTCAGTGACTCAGGGTCTCTGTTGATTGCTCTCTTTGGAGATGAGGAGACAAAAAGGATGCAGATGATTGCATGTTCATTTCATAGACTAATTAAGTTGAGACATCAAACAAATATCCTATATGTGTGTCCATTCATTCAACAAACATTTACTAAGTATCAGCCTCATGTTAGGCTCTGTGGTAAATGTTTTGTAATAGTCAACCGTGAACAACCCGTCCCCAAGGATCTTACCCTTGTAGGTACTTACCTTCTGATCATTTTAGCACACATTCTCTTATGCTGTGCTTACAACAACCAAGAGGAATAAGTATGGAAGTGTTATGAGTTGGATTGTGTCCCTCTATATTCATATCTTAAAATTCTAACACCCAGTCCCTTCGAATGTAACTGTATTTGGAGACGTGGCCTTCAGCGTGGTGGTTAGGTGAAGAAAAGGCCTTTGGGGGGGGTGTTAATCCATTATGACTGCTGCTCTTGTAAAAGAGCAGAATAGGTCACAGAGAGGGAAGATCATATAAAGACACAGGAGAAGGATGGCCGTCGACAATGCAAGGAGAGAAACCTCAGAAGAAACCAACGCTGCTGCTACCTTGAACTTGAACTTGAACTTGTCACCTGGAGAAATGTGAGGAAAAACTTTTCTATTGTTTGAGCTACCCAAGTGAACTTATCCCGGAAGGAGGTATTGTCCTTGTTTTACGGATGATAATGTGAGGCTGAGATCAGAGTAGATAATTTATTCAAAATTCACACCTAATTAGTAAATGTCAGACACAAGATTTTCTAATCCATCTCTTCCTTATGCCCTGCATGTGTCTCTGTTTCTCTCTCTGTTGCCTGTCGCACTGCACATCAAACAATCTCGCCATCTGACAGCCAAGCCCAGGAAAAGCTGGGAGCAGCCATTTCTTAGTGCACCACCACCTTTTCTCCTTTGCCAATTTCAGATGTTCCCTTATCCTGGGTTTCAATCTGCCTGCCCTCCGCTTAAAATTAAAACCACATCATCTCAGTTGGGGGCTCCTTGCTGTTAGGAAGAAAGTATTTTATTAACTGCTGGTATGCTAAGTTACAAGTGATTGTTAGTGCTGAGTGCTAAACATTCTTTAAGACTAACTTTAAAAGAATAACTTGTCTAGACTGAGAAATGAATTCTCCAGGGGAGCCGGCAAGTGGTAAATATAGTTAGTGGGAGAGAAAGGCCTTCATTTGACAAATATATTTTTATTGCTAAGATTATATGCCTTGTGGAAGTTGAGCTAATGGTGATCCGGGGATTTCTTAGAATTTATGAGCCTAGGAGAAATAATGGTGTTTGATTAGATGAGAGATAATAGAAATAACAAATTACAGGAGAAGGTGCTAGTCACATCTTGGGTCAACAGTTTGTTTAGTCAAAAATGTATTGAAGCCGCAATGTGCCTAGGGAGACGCGGATGATTTAAAAGGAGCCATGTGCTCATCCTGCAGACAGCTGGTGACTTTAATCTAGGTCAGTGGCTCTCAATCTGACTTTGCAGCAAAATCACCTGGGGAGTGTTTTAAGAACAGAAATAGCAGGTGACCAGCCCCAGAAATTCTGAATCGTTAAATCCAGGGGTCTGGATTTTAAAATGTTCCCCAGGAGATTCTGATAACAGGAGGTTTGCAAACAACTGCACCGTGGAGGTATTCCACATTTAGCAATCAGGAAAGATGCTCTTAAATAACACTTCTATTGACTATGGCTCCCATGGCTCTCTGGGATCAGCAGGATTCTCCAAAATCTAGGCATAAATCATAAACATGGACAAATTGCAGGAGAATAAGAAAAGAATGTAGTGATAGGAAGCAGAAGGTTATCTCCTGGTAAAATCTAGAAGTATCAAAGTAGACACCTATCAGACTGAAATCTAAGGAAAGAAATCACAGAAAAGGTTATCTATACACTGTGTAATTATTAAAATTCAAGAGTAATTATACCATCCTCAACATATGTCCTTACTTGGTCATGATTTTTCAATTAGGGACAGAATTAATATAGTAAGAAAAACTCTAACTGCCAAAAACCAAATCCTTTTTAAGTCTTCCAATAAAAAGTGCCATCAACAGAAGATCCGACTGTAACATAAGAAGCAGGCCCCACAACTGATGCTCTTCACAGTTAACTGTGCAATCTCATCAGGACATCCGTTACCAGGCCCAGAGAGGTCAGGACCAGGAATCTATATTTTTTTAAAAAGCTACCTCGAACTCGAACTTGTCGCTGATGATTCTTACGTACAGTTGAGATAATCTCAGGGGCCGCATCATTGCACGGATGTTGGCACGTCAAACTATTACCAGCTGACCCCAGCAAGGGACCCTCAGCCAGAAAAGAGGCAGCCTATTCAAAAACATAGATGGATCCACAGAAAGTTGTTTTCCTTGCCTTCTGCCTTTGGCAACAATGATTAATGATCAAAACTTTTACACTTTTGTTTTATTTCAGAGAAATTCCTGCCACACGTGGGATAGCTTCTGATCCAGTAAGAAGACCCACCATGGGTGGTGGTTGAGTTATTTATTCCCATTTATTTCTAGTCTGAGCTCTAGAAGAGGTCACAGACATGGGCCAGTCGGATCTAAGTTTTTTTCCCCTTACAGATGAAATCTGGAGATAGGAAAGGAATTTGCGGAAGGCACAGTTGGGAAAACCCCCAGAATTCCTGCCTCGATCTGCTGGTATTTGCTCAACACCAGGCTGCTGCTGCCCACAGATGAGGACATAGAGGTTCCAGAGCACAAACTGCTATGCTCTCTTAGGACTCTAAATGGTGTACATATGTGCACATGTACGTGGGTGTGTGCACATGCATGTACACGTGTGCTTGTATTTGTATAAGTGTAAATGTGTATGTGCATGTGTATATGTGTGTGATGTGTAAATGTGAATGTGTATATGTTATTGTGTATACATGTGCATATGTGTGTGTGTGCATGTATGTGTGTTTGTGTGTGTGCACGCGGGAAACCACTATGTGTAAGGGGGCGGGCTTATGGGAAAATGTGGCTACAACAAAACTCTTCTGACTACGCAACAAAAGTATTTCTGACTTGTTTTGGACCACCGCTAACCCATATTGGAATGGGATGTTTATTTCCCAAATTCTGTAAGGCAGTTTTGCTAATCTTGGGTGCATACCTTAACATAGAACACATTTGGGTATGTCTGTCGTAATCACTTAAAACAGCTAGAAACTTTGTAGAAAAGTTATTTAAGTGAAGAGAGAACTCAGTAGCCATTTCTTTATAATATCTGTTATATAATAAGGCTCATTACAAGGTCAAATGTGTTTACAATTTCTAAAAAATGTAATAGGAAATATACTAGATGGGTTTCTGTCTGGCTTTGCAACCCTTTTCTTCATTACCTCTTCCATTTCATCCTCAGCTTCTACACAGCTAAGCATTGATTACTGAGCTGCAAACCTCCTTTGTGGCTTTTCACCTCAGTAGACTGACGGTGAGGCAACAGAGTTCCGGAAGAATCAGTGCAGAATCTAACCGTGTGTTGAGTGCATTATTTTTCTTTTCTTTTTCCTCTTCTACTTCTTCTTCTTTTTCTTTTTTTTTCCCCCAAGTCAGAGAGTGTTGTGTCTTCTCCGTGCCCCATGATGAGAGCCACCAATAGTGTGGTGGAGCTCCTGACGCTTTCTTTCCAAGTTCATGGCTCTTGCCACCTGCAGATGTTAACCTTCATGTCTTCCTGTGCTGGTAGACTGGTTTGGTGATCCATGGGTGTCAGGATTTCTTCTGAGAGCTTTATGGAAGAGCTTTATGGATCAATGAGGTTAACCTCAGTGAATTTGTACATGGAATCTTGACCAACCGGGTAAGAATTCAGAACTCTCAGAGCCCCGCAGTGATGTCCAGCTTGCTCCTCTGCAACAGACTGGAGGCTTGGGGCAAACTCTAGCTGGTAAACACCATGATGGACAGGTTTGCCATAGGTGGCACCCTTAGAAACTAGTTTGTGACTACCACATCGTACATGAGTCTGATATATGACATGACATCAGATTGCTTCTTCATCCAAAGCTCCTGGATGTACTTGTAACCAACCATGTTTGCTGACCTTTGAGCTAAGGGCTGCAGCCAGATGTAAAGGAATGCATTATTTTTCAAAATATTAATCATATCTTTTCCTAGAGTCTGATACTTAGTAGTTTGGCAATAAGTGTCACTCCTCTATTTTTTTTAAAGATTTTATTTATTTATTTGACAGAGATCACAAGTAGGCAGAGAGGCAGGCAGAGAGAGGGGGGTGGAAAGCAGGCTCCCCGACGAGCAGAGAGCCCGATGCGGGGATCGATCCTAGGACCCTGAGATCATGACCTGAGCCGAAGGCAGAGGCTTTAACCCACTGAGCCACCCAGGCGCCCCGTCACTCCTCTATTTAAAGTCCTTAATGATTCTCTGTTACCTTCAGAATAAAATTTAGACTCAAGTTTGTCATTTAAAACCCAGTTGCCTTTCTAATTATTGCCCCCAAATACTTGGACCCCTAGCCATTCAGAACTCTGTACAGATTCTCAGACAATTCACACTCTTTCCTGCCTTCTTGCCTTTGCAAACACTATACACAGATGATGAAATAAAATTTTCCCTGTCCACCCTCTTTACTAAATCCTTCTTTGAAAATTCTCCATGGAATCTTCTAGGATCTCCCCAGGTAGGGTCAGATTTCCTCTCCTTCTGCTACTCCCCAAAGACACACAAACTCATACAGACAGACACCTCCCCTCCACACACACACCTGTGCCCTCATAGCATCCTGTGAACTCCTATCATACATCCCACTGTATTACATTTATTTTAAAACATTGTCAGTTTCCTCTGTTAAGGAGAACAGGGATCCCTTCTGACTCTGAGGGCTCACACATGGGTGCTTACTACATTTTTGTTGCATGAGTATATAAGATACAAATTCTGATTTTACTATACAACTCTCTAGGTGTAAGAAAGGAGTTACCTAAGCAATATGCCATCTTGGGAAACCCCTATATGGGGTTTAGAAGGGTAATTAAGGTACTCCAAAGGACCACATAATTCCTAGACCATGGCTTCATTATTCGTTTATTAGTTGATGCTCTCCAAGGGAACATCAACTGTATCCTCTGACTACCCTCTAACAATGGGGGAAAATAGCAGGCACTCCTCTATCCTGGGCCTCTTTCTCAGTAAATCCCATCTGTTGGAGTGTGCAAAAGCACACCAGCCTCTGGTGTGGGCCACAGTGATGAACAGAGGAGTTCTCCTCTGTGTGAATAAACTCATGAATCCATAGTTTCTGATTTCCCCCAATGAGCAAATGGAGACCCAAAATGTTGACTGACAACTGGAAGAGACATTAGAGGTGACCTTTTGTTCCAAGTGTTAACCCAAGTGTTATTTTAACTGTAGATTTGAAAGGCTACATCTAAGAGCCCTTGACACAATAAAAATGACTAAACCATGAAACTTTCCCATATAAAGCGAGTGACAAATAAACAGACAAGGAGACACTGAGCAGATAAAAGTGATTTCTCAGAGGCCATGCCCTCCTGTCTTCCTGACTTATTAGCATATAAGTAATTGTCATTTTATAGGAAAAAAGAGAAGCTAAGCTTCTCCTAGAGAAGCAGTGTAACCTAGTGCAAGGATGAGGCTTTGGAGCCGGAATCCCCGGATGTGACTCCTGGCCTCACTAGCTGTGTGCTCTTGAATGTGCCACTTCAACTCTCTGGGCTTCAGTGTCATTACGCTATTCACACATGCTCTCATGTTATAGTAGTGAGTGATTTAATGCATAAAAAACAGAAAGTTGTCTCAATGAAATGCGGTTGTTATTATTATGGTCCTAATAATGCAAAGGTTATTAACGACCTCTTTCACCTTTGTGTTTTTGCTTTTAGATCTTCTATTACAATGAGATGCCTTGAGATATATTTGGCCATCCCTGGGTCATAGAAGGATTTCTGAACTGAACTAGTCATACCTGTTCGGATGATGTTTATTTTTACCTCACATTAAATGATGAAAGTATTATGAATCTAAAAATTACCCTTATATAATCACATTGACTCTAACTTTTGTTGTCTCTGGAGGGGAAAGCCAGCATGATTCTGGCAAATCTACTGGAATCCTTCTCCACAGTGTTGTGGATCATATCCCAATTGCTTTCTAATTTGTTTCCCATGTTATAATGTAGCAATCAGAAAATAATGATAATGGGGTGCCTAGGTGGCTCAGTGAGTTAAAGCCTCTGCCTTCGGCTCAGGTCATGATCCCGGGGTCCTGGGATCCAGCCCCGCATCGGGCTCTCTGCTCAGCAGGGAGCCTGCCTCCTCCTCTCTCTCTGCCTGCCTCTCTGCCTACTTGTGATTTCTGTCTGTCAAATAAATTAAAAAATCTAAAAAAAAAAAGAAAATAATGATAATATATTGCAAAAGAACTAAGTTAGTGCATGCTAATGTACAAAGTGGGTAAGATAAGCATTGTACTTTCTTGAATACAACAGGGGCGGAGCATAGAGTTATGCATCAGTATAATAAATTTAACCTTTTGACTAGGTTCAGCATCCAAGATGCATTTAAATTCTTTAGAAAGAAAATGAGTTAAACATTTTCATAGGAATATGGTAGCTATCCTGGAGGAATAAGTTACCAAGTTTCCTTCCCAAGCAGTTTGTCATTGTCTTTTGCGGGTTCTAGATAGAGAAACTGGGTCACTAATAGGCCAGGTCTGAGGCAGAAGCTTATACTTAGCATGGGCAAAGGAGACTTTAGGTGAGATCATTAAGCAAGCTCGGTTTGCAAGCATGGGGAAAATAAGGTCATGGAACTGTGGACCCCTTCGTAGCCTCTGCTTTGGTAATCCCCAAATGCCATGATGCTGAGCCTTCCACCTGTCAAAAACTTCCTCTTTTGTTCTTAATTTATATTGGTGTCATGGATGTCTTTGCAAATCTGATAGAAATTATAAACACTTCTCCCAGAAAAATGTACACACACAGGCACACATTTCTGCATATTAGTTTGTGGCTTTCATGGGTGTTCTCATGTAAAAAAATTCCTTCTCAGTGGAGTGATCTTATATTACCTTCAGTGAGCTTATCAATTAACATTTGAAAATAGGTCTGACCACTTCATTTCCTTTTTAAAAATGTGTTATTTAAAATCCTGACTTGTAACTCTTTCAGAAGATTTTAGATCATTCACTTGTTTTGTTTTACTATGATCAGCAAGTTTCAGAAACCTCTGTACATGTTCTAAAATGCCTAATTTCAGGGAAATTCTATTTCTGTCTGCTAGGAAAGGGCAGCAGGCATTGATGTATGCCTTCTTGGAAAGATTTTATTATAATTTTATGAGAAAATAAGCAAAGTGGCTGTAATGTTATTCCCATATTGGCCTATATAGAATAAACTTTGATGACCCACAGAATCTCGATCATAATTTGGACTCTAACCCCCAAATATATTGTTTTTGGAGAAATAAATGTACAGATGTACATAGCTCCTGTAGCCACAGAGGAAAAATTTCAAAAATATGGAGAAAAAAAAGCTTTTTAAACTTCACCCTCCATGAACACATAAACACCACTGTTGGTGAGCCAGTCAATGCATTTCTATGCCTAGGTCTTATATTTTAAAATTGGGACAGAGAAACATCCTAGATATTTGATGTAAGAATTTGTTTTGAAGACGTTTGGCAATGAACATAAAGCTAATCTAAAAGCACATTTTACTCTTAAGAGTAAAATCCTTAGGAACTTTTATAATTGTTTATAACAATTTATAGTAATAAATATTTACCACCTTACTTTTTCCTTTGAGACCAATCATCACAGACCAAAAGCAGCTAAGTTTATAATAATTTATTAAGGTCGCATATAATTTGTCATGTATAATAAATTATAAAAACCATAGCATCTTCATAAACTATTTACCATATCATGCTCGCTTCCTAATGCTTACTGCAATAACTGTAAGAAATCTAATTAGATTATATTTTAGCATTAGTTAGAAGATTAAAAAATCATAAAATTTTTTCACAGTACTTTGGATTTATGAAGGACCCCATTCCTTTAGCTTTTGTGCAATCAGTTTGAAATGTATAAAAACGTTTTACAAACTAGAAGGGTTTTACTGAGCTGCTGAAAGTATTGCATAATTTGTAACTAACACCCTTGTGGTGCACTTTTTCGGCACTGTAAAAAATGCAAATAAATAGTCAATTACTGATCTCTAAGAATCTATACCCATAGACCACATTGAAGCTTGGCAACATTTTGCAACATTCAAATAAAAAATTCAGTAAACATCTGAGCATAGTATTCTCTCTCCGTTTCCCCCTCTCCCTCCTCCCTCTCCTTGCCCAGTTAGGCTAAGGAAAAACAAAGTTCAGGTTGAATTGAAGTCCTAGGGCCTGAGAAAGAGACTCTGGCTGCAATTCTTCCCCAGCTCTCTGTTGTCTTCAGTCTCAGTCCTCATTACATCTGTTCAGACTCCTCTCCAACGCTGGCATCAGTCCTTTCCCCTCAGGGAGAGTTTGCAAATCCTTGCTGAAAGCATTTCGTTCTCCACTGTAACAGCACAGGCGTGAAATTGGTTGGAGTCTTTGTAACCAGTTTGTTCTGTTTCTTTCCCGCCTCCACCATTCTGATGGAAGAGAAGCCTGCAAGGCAGACACAATTTAATGCTGCCTGTGTTGGGTCTCACAAACTCTCTTGGTCTTTAAATGTCTATTCTTGGATAATGTCCTTACCCATCCTCTTGTCCTCAGTGAACTTTGATGGAATATTTCCGCAGTTTCAGAAATTGGAAAAGCTTGTCTTTTGTCCTCTTCTTCAGGGCCATCAGCGCTCGTGTTTTCTCCTCCAAATCTTGATCGATGGCAAAAATGATCTTAGCTCGCTCCTCGGCTTTCTTGTCCCCAGAGTTTCTGAAAAGTCTCTGTAGAGATTCTTGGTCTATGTTCTCGAAGATGTTGGCCACGGCTTTCTTACGCGAGGCTGTGTCGAAGTGATAGCCGTGGATGGACGGGCTAACGCGCAGCGAGGTGGACATGATGATGGCTTGGTGGCTTGGCTTTGCTTTCATCGATGTGGGAATCTTCGGGAATTCTGCTCCCGGGCTCTCCAGAGAGTCTGTAGCAAAATCATTCCGGGACTGCTATTTAAAGTGTGAACAAAAGCTCCAGGCTCAAATTACACTGGTGACATCAGAGTGATCTCAAGGAAGTATAATCACAGACAGGTTTAACAGTTGAGTTGCCAATATCCTGTTCTTGTGCAAAATGTTAAGAGCTGTGCTCCGTGGTGGAGAGGGGATGTGTGGATTTCTTTTTACCACATCTGTGGCAATAGGATTAAAGAGGCTTGGGGCCGTCTTTTAAAAATAGCTGAAACCAGGAAAGGGCAAAGGTAAGATACAAACAAAGTGGCTTAGATTCTCAAAATCTTTCCCAACAACTGCCGAAACAAAGGCTTCTGCTAACTACAGGAAAGTTTTAATCCCCGGAGAAGTCATTAAAGTGTATTCCAAACATGTGGCAGCCCACACCTGTGTCCTCTGGACATCCTCATCCAGGGCTGCTCCACAGCTGCTGAGAGAAAGCCCAAGAATCAAGGTCATCAACTGGGACTACATCAGATTGTAAAAGGGGACTTCACCGACAAATGCTGACATGACGCAGCCTGAAACTGTGAACTTTCAGAGACTGAGTACAAGAGACAACCTTGAAATCACTGAATAAAATTGTAATTTATTGTTTATTTATTTAAAATATTAAAAAAAAATTTTTTTAAAGATGTTATTTTTAAGTCCTCTCTACACCCAGTGTGGGGCTTGAACTCACAACCCCAAGATCAAGAGTCGCACGTTCCACTGACTTAACCAGCCAGGTACCCCCAAATTGTAATTTAATAAAAATAACAATAATAGACAACATCTCTTTAGTCTTGTGTATATAATAGAAATGCCTATTTTTTAAATTTTTTTTTAAAGAATTTTTTAAAAGGTTTTATTTATTTATTTGACAGACAGAGATTACAAGTAGGCAGAGAGACAGGCAGAGAGAGAGGAAGGGAGGCAGGCTCCCCGCTGAGCAGAGGCTCGACATGGGGCTCGATCCCAGGACCCTGGGATCATGACCTGAGCTGAAGGCAGAGGCTTTAACCCACTGAGCCACCCAGCGCCCCCCCCCCCCGCCTTTTTTTTTTTTAAGTGAGGAAGGAAACTCAGTCAGGTGCTTTATGGACATAGTACTCAAAAAAGTGAGTTGATGTTTTCTTTTAATGTTTATTTTGGCTCTGCCCAGACATAGAGCAGTACCTTCTTTGGAAGAATTTAAATTTGTTCTTCTCACCTTGCATAATGTGAAGCCAGCCAGTGCCCCATTGGTGTGGAGCACTGACATTCAGCCACATGACAGATGTCAGTGTCAGAGGGCCCCAGGGACTCCTCTTAGGGAAGCAGGGCTGGTCTTCAGAATTTCCTCTGATCGGTCAAATTAGGTCTAGAATGTGCAAAAGTGGAGAGAGTGTGGAGAAGGTACCTCTCTAGAAAATTGAGTTAGAGAATCTTCTTATGTATTCATTCACTCATTCATTCACTCACTCATTCATTAATTCAATCAATATTTATTAAAGGTCTACTTTTAGCTAGAACATTTTTAGGCACTGGAAGCATAAGAGTAAATGAAACTGAACCAAACCAAACAAGATCCCTACAGCTACCTTAATGGAGTTTACATTCTACTGAGAAACAGATAATGGAAAAATGTGCACTTCTAATCTAGATGATGTCAGAAAGTAATGCCTATTATGGGTAAAAATGAAGCCAAGTTGTACAGGAGAGGAAGGGGAGGGGAGGTTGAAATTTGCCTGGGATATTCAGAGGCAGCTTCTGCAAAAGTGACACTGTACAAAGACTTGGAGGAGGTGATGGACTTAGCCGTGGAGGTATCTGGAGGAAACCTGTTGCAGGCAAAAGGGACAGCAAATTCAGAGGCTGAAGACAAGAATGTGTGTGGAGTATAGGGAGAACAGCCAGGGAATCAGTGTGGCTAGAGCAGAGTGGCCAGAGAAGAGGGGACAGAGGTGAGGTCAGGAGCAAATGGCAGTGGGAATAGGACAGGGACAGACTGAGTATACCCTCTGAGGCTTTTTCATGGATTGAGATTTTGCTCTATAGGACATGGGTGGCCTCAGAAAATGTGGAGCATAAAAGTGACATGATTTTACTGATAATCATAATCATACCATTTCTTAGCAGAGAACACGTTTTAAGGAGACAAGCAATTGCATGAGGAGCAAGAAGACTAGTTACGTAGCTGTCAAAATAATCCAGGCAAGAGATGATGAAGGTCCCCACCAGGCAGGTTGCCATGCAGGTGGTGAGAGCTGAGCAGATTGTGGACATATTGTGAAGCCTGAGTCAAAAGGATTTGTTGAAGGCTCTGTTGTGAGGAATGGAAGATGGACAGGAACCCAGCAAGATCTTTTCCTGAAGGATGCTTCTTTGAAAGGCATTTCTAGGCGAGCTGGTGTTCAATTCCCCAACCGTGGCCATGGCTGCCTTCTCCAGCTTTTCCATGGAAGGACCCTGTGATCTGCTGCCAAAGACTGCGGGCTTACTGGCACACCATTGCGGTGATTAAAAATATGCTCATTTTCCTCACTGTTAAAAACTGTTATTATTATGTCAGCAAGGATTTTTACTGAATTTTTATGAGATGCCAAACACAGTGTCCCAACATTACACAATCCACCTTCATGTTGTCATTATCAGTAAAAGACTTTGCCGACCCTGTCATCCTGTGCTCTTTCTTGAGGTGATTCTTACAGGCTCATGCTTGTACTCATTGACTACTCCCAAATTTTAATTCCTCATTTATTTAACTAACTGACTAATACAAATACATGCAAATTTATTTGCATATTTACATATAATATAAGCAAATATACTTGTGTATTTACATATATGCAAATATGGTACAAATAGCTGTTCGATTATAAAAGTCAGAAACCCAGCTATAATCTTTGATTTTTCCCTTTCTTTTTTCTCCTAGCTAGATCTTTCTCTGTGTCCCTCTCCCTCTCTCTCTCTCTCTCTATATATATATATACTTATATATATATATTCTATATATATTCTATATGTGTGTGTGTATATTATATATATATATTTTTTTTTAATCTAAAAAATATTTCTAGAATCTATCCCCTTTATGATGTCCCCAGATGCTCAGCTGTCAGCCACCTTCAGGGACTGCCACCACTGAAGAAAGTCACCCTCCTCTTGATACAGCTGCATCTAGTGACAGATCAGCAGGAAAGTGTAAGGGCCCACTGCCCTTCCCCCAACTCTGAGGGGTCATGCACACTTCAGAGAATCCTTCAGAGTCAGCTGAAACCTCCTTCTGGCCAAACCTGGTTTTTCCCCCATCGGAAGGCATTGATCCCAAGAGCACTCTGTAATAAATCACCTGCCTGCTGATCTCTCTCTGGGGGTGTGCTTCCTTGGAAGCCCAGGCTATATACCCTGTCTTCTCCCACCCCGGACTAAAGCCAAACCTCTTTCCTGGCATTCCTGCTTCCACTCTTGCCTTTCATTCTCTACAAAGCACCCAGAGCAATAGTTTCTAATAAACAACCTGGTCAGACCACTCTTGCTGTTATTCTTAAACGAAGCCTCCAAATCTTAACATAGCCTTTCTGAGGACAACCTGCTCTTGCTCCTGGGGACTTCGGCAGCATCATGATTTGTCACTCTCCCCCATGCTTTTATGCCTTCCAATTCCTTGAATGCACCATACTCATTCCTGCCATTGGGCTTAACACGCATTTTTCTTCTTTCCAGAATGTTCTTTTTTACATTTTACTTCAGCTAGGTAATACCTATTCATGCATAAAATCTCAACTAAAAACTACTTGCTCAGAGCAGTCTCCTCTGTTCTCTGGTTCTTTTAGACTTAGATCAGTTCTCTTTGCCAACATACCCTTCACTAGTCCTTAGTAGAACTTACTACAATTTGCAAGCGTACGTTTATTTTACTCAGTACTCATTAAAAGTCTAGCTCCACCAAGAGCAACAATCAGATTAATCTTCCTCATTTCTGTGCCTGAATTAGCTCCTGGATCACTTAATTGTTTTTTCACAGTAATATTAAATAACATGTGTGTAATCCTATTTAATTCCATAACAATGCTTTGTAGTAGGAACTATTACAATTCTCATGTTAGAAATAAGAGAACTGAGGCATTGACAACTGACTACCTGTTGTAGGTGATTAACACCCCCCTAAAAATGTCCATGTTCTAGTCCCTGGAACCTAAGAATATAGGCCAAAAGAAAACTTATATTGTAAAAGGGACTTTTATGGTGAAAGGAAGTTTGCAGGTATAAATAAGTGAAAGAACTTGAGATGTAAAGATTATTTTGGTTGAGATCTTGAGATGTAGATCTCAGAGATCCCGAGATGCAGAGATTATCCAAGTTGGCTCATGTAATTTTAAAAGTCTTTACAAGAAAGGGAGAAAGATACTATGCTGCTAGTTTAGAAGAAGTTGGAGGAAGGTCCATGAGCCGAGGAAGGTAGACGGCCTCTAGAAGCTAGAACAGGCAAAGACACAGATGTTCTCTGCATCCTTCAGAAGGAATATATCAGTGCATACCCATGTTAGATTTCTGGCCTCTTGAACTGTAAGATAATAAATTTGTGTTGTTTAAAGCTCCTAAATTCGTGGCAATTTGTTACAGTGTCAATACGAAACTAATTTCCTCTGCAAATCCTTCAACTATGATGAGACAACTTGAACCCAGGGCTATTTGACACACATTTCCAGAGGGAAGTCCATGATTTTAAACTCTCGACTATATTACTCTCAAATCAACCATGAGCTCTGGCATCAAAACCCCTGAATAATGTTTCTACGTGACATTGAGCAGTTCTTCTTGAGTGTTGCCTAAAAGCATTCAGATGCATTTGAGAGATTAAGGAGTTTCAAAATTGCTTAGAGGACAAGACCATCCACAGGGAAACAATGTCAGTTTCTGTTTCCCAGAAATGCAACACAAACCTTAAGGTTGCTATTTATTGATTCTCTTTGCCAAAGGTAAATCCATGTGTGCCTGGAAAGCCTTTTACAGCTATCACTCTACTCATTCCCTTCTTTAAGTATTTTCAGTGAATGATGTGGATGACAGGATCTAAAAAACTACTGGCAAAGATTCCCAAATTGCATGTGGACAGGACCATATCATATAGACATCTTACAGAATGTTTACTTTCGGTAGTAGAGACAGGAGATAATGAAAGCTATTTGGAAGAAGCAGTGTCTGGTCTCCTGTAGTTTCCTCTGGGCATCAGCTTTGCCGGATGCTTTCATCATACAAAGAGACTGAGTTTCTGTTTGACAGCAATAGATGTGCTTGGATAGTTTTGTGTCTGATAAAGCGATCTGTGAAAACAAGGGGAAAGAAGAAAACAAACACTAAGTGACTCCTATACCTTGTTATTCTCCATGTAATAACCACCTGACTCTTCATAACAACACTGAAGGAAGGTTTTATTGACTTTCATTTTGACCACAAAGAGGGAACTGGGCTGAACAACCTGCTCAATGTGAGTGGTGAAAACAGCATTCGTTTCCAAAATTTATTTTATTTATTTTTTTTATCCCCAGAATCTCTTCCGGGAAGGTTTTCCTAAACTTTTGCTGCGTTATTTGCCTCTCCTGTTCGCATGACCAGGAATCTAGGTTTACCTTTTTAGATCAAAAATTATGACCTACCAGTAAATTTATTAAAGCACTATAGATAGAAAGGCATAATGACTGCAGCATAACATGTATCTAACAAATATATACTGAGTTATTACATGAGTCAGTGAAAGAAAGCGAGCACACAGAATTTTACTTCAAGGCTGGTTTTTGTTACCAACTCACCTCCCTAGCAAATTCCTAAATATGAAGCATAGAGAAACCAGCAACTGGAACTTTGTACCTTATACTTGAGTTAAATTATCCTTGGGCATTTTTGTTTTCACAACAAAAATTTCACACTGTATTGCATCTTACAAGGTGCTTTCACATATATTGTCTCATACCGAATAAGGGACAGGAGAGGTCTGGAGAGGCTTGTAGGGGGCTACTTAACCAGGATCCCAGATGTGGAGAAATATTATTGACAAGATATTAACCAGAGGGAAGAAAACATAACAAATCCACCTTGTTTGTCTTTTGATATTTATATAAATTTACAAATCCATCTTGTTTGTCTTAAATGTTATGGACAGGATATTTACCAAGTTCCCTGGTCAGTATTCTATACACACAGACCATAGAAGCCCTCAACGACAACCCATTCGGGAACCCCCTCTCATTATGGAATGCTTTTTCCCCTTTCTTTTCTGTTCTTACCTTCACTTAATAAACTTTCACTTTGCGTCAACCTTTTGTCAGCGAGATTCATTTTTCCACTCTGTGAGATAAGAACCCCGCAATCCTGTAACAATATGACTTTCACAACCTTTCTGGTATCATTGTTCCCATTTTACAGATGAGAAAACTGAGTATCACAGAAGTTAAATGTTTCTCACAACTTGGAGCTACTTAAATGACAGAGCTGGCCCTAGAACCCTCATTTTCTCATCTCAAATCTTGTTGTATAGCTTCCTGATTATGTTCATTATTTACTTACTCCTATTGTTTGAAAGTTCTACCAAACTCTCATTTTTCTTTTCATGTATCTATTCAGTGATTTATAGATGCATTCACACACAAAGTGTTGGATGCCTACTATGTGCTATATGCTTGAGGAATACACTGGGGCTATTGGACATGGTCCTTATGTTTGTGGAACATGAGGTCTAGAGAAGAAAAGAGACTTTAGATAAATAAACAAACATATAAACATTATGAAAAAATTTTCATAAGTTTTAGAAAATGAAAATCAGGTGACAAAAAGGAGAAAACAAGGTGAGGTTTCATTTTAATTGTTCTGCTTATGAAAAGTCTTTCTTTTTTTTTTTTTTTTTAAACAGGTCATGATCCCAGGACGCTGGGATCATGACCCGAGCCGAAGGCAGCCGCTTAACCAACTGAGCCACCCAGGCGTCCCTGAAAAGTCTTTCTTAAGAAGAGCCATTTCAGCTGAGACTGGAAGTAAATATTGAAATTAACACAGAGAGGAGCAGAGCCAGGAGTTTTGGATGCAGAAAGAAGGCCTGTGTAAAGGCACTGAGGTGAGAATGAGTTTGAAGGGCAGGAAAACAGACACAAAAACAATGCAGGCAGGAAACAGAAACCAAGAAGGAGAAGAGAGAAAAACTAGATGGGTAGGCCAGGGGCCAACTGATGTACAGAAGAGTGTTGAAGGCCAGGCTAAAAATTGAAATCTTATCCTAAGTGCAATGGGCAGTCTTGCAAAGATTTTAAGTGTGGAAGGGGCTTCTTAATTTATTTATTTGTAATTACTTTGGCCTTTGGTCCATCAAAGACAACTAAAGAGGACAGTTAATGGTTTCAGATAATAAGTAGATTATTCTCAGTGCATTTGGAAAATCAATTTTAAAGAACTTGGCCATGAATTAGTTAGAAGATTGGGTAACAGACAAGAGCTTCAACTAGTCCTGGGCTCCTTGGTGGGAAGGCCAAGATGGGGAAGGCAAGAGTGCACTTGGATTCAGGAGAAAGATCCGGAGTCCAGTTACGCACAGAGCCAATCTGCATGTGTGGGAAACTGCCACGAAGATAATTAGAATACATGAATCTAGAGCTCTGAGGAGGAGTCTGAGGTGTAATTTTCATTCTTTATCTATTCTCAGCAATAATGGTCAAGAAATCAACAGTGACTTTTTTTTTTTAAATGCCACTTATGCATAGCTCTAGAATCCAGCCATGCTCAGCATAAGGTAGGCTTTCAATAAATGGTTTTAGAATTATATTCTATAAGAAAAATCCTGAGGCATATGGAGGGATAAGCAGATATAAAGGTGAAACCATTGGTCAGTGGCTGTGGTGTTTCTTGTGATCTGATGTTGAAATAGTCTACATTTTTCTGTACTTGAAACAGCGCTCATTCTCTCTAGTAATTGTTTTAAGGGTTTTTATTATATCCCATATTTTTATATAAGGCCTAGTCTAGATTTCCATTCCTTTGATGGTTGTGGTTAATCCCTTTTTTAAATTAACCAGCCAATGTTTTTCTTTCAGCACCTTTTATTACATGTACCTTTGATCTTCCATTATTGCAAATGAGAGGAATATGGCAGTTTTATTTAGAAACTTTAATTCTGACATTTATTTTTGATCGTGGAGAGGAGCTAATTATAAATTCTGGAGCAATACAAATTTCAAGATTAAAAAAAAAAACGAGGAAATGCATTTTGAAAATGTTTCAGTCAAAATATGGGGGAAAATCCACAACTTTATTGAAAAGAATCCCAGCCAAGACCATTTTTAGGAAGTGCTTCTGCTTTTCCATGTAAAATGAAACAGCTGTCTTTGCTTAACCGTCAGTCTATATTTGTAGTGTTCCCTAAAAAAAGAACTGAAGATAAGCTTTTCTTTTTAAACATTTCAATTAACTGCTCAGTTTCAGATATTGAGCTCTAGTATTTATAGCTTCTTCAAAAAGAAAACACTTGTGAACATAAACTAACGTGTTTTTCTCAGGAAGTGAGCATGGGATATTTTTATATATTTATAGTAGCATGTGTGTTTCTATAATCTATGACTAAAGCCAAAATTAGTCATCGTGGACCACCTCCTCCCACTGCAAGCTCCCACCCCCTCAGTGCGTGCTTCTGCCTGAGAGTAGTGACGTTGGCCAGCTTGCACTTTTTCTCAGACTGGAACTATTAACAGAAAGGGTTGCTTCTCACATGGGCTTCCCAGATTTTGTAAGTCATGTTGCAAAGGATACAAGTGGGCACTCCTAACCCTCCCTTTCCGTTTTCTTTTCCTGAGCAGGATACCATACCATCTGGCTCCTCTCCCTACAGACCAGCCTCATTCTATATGACTTTCTAAGAACTCTATGCAGCCCAAATGTGTAAGGGGCAGAGAGAGAAATCTCATCAGTGAAGGGTCTCCGAGTCACTGAGGGACAACTGGGGGGCCTTGGAATTCTTCCTAATGTGAAGCAAATCTTTAGCAGAGATAACACATCTCAGTTTAAATACCCAAGGGTTATTATGTGGAAGAAAAATTTGGCTTATCTGAAAAGAGCCTAGGGGTAGCAATAAGGCCAATACAAAAAGTAAGCTCTAGGAAGACCAATTTTGATTCAGGACAATACGGCATTTATTCAATGACAGTAGACAAGGAGAACACTCAAGTTCAGTCATGGCCATGACTTTGTAGGTACGGTGTAGAGCCACGCAAGTGTAGAAATAGATCAACACTTGTTCTCATTTATTTTATTTTATTTTTACAGTCATGACGTTACACACACATATAAACGTATGTGACATTTTTGTTTTGTACATGAGAACCTATATATATATATATGTACATATATAACTGAAAGACAAATTTCAAAGATAATCAAACTTACTAGCTCTATCCACTGTGTTGTCCATTTTACTGTACTCCATCACTCATCTTTTAAAAATGGTCTGCTCACAACCCACTGAACTGATTTCACAACTCACTAATGAGTCACAGCTGACTGTTTGAAGCCCACTGAACTGACAATTAAGCAACTCTTCCAACGTGGAGCAGAGGAAATAGTCATCCTTCTCTCCAATAAATGTTTACATAACTAGTTGTTGCCGTGTTGTTGCAGCTGTTGTTTTTGACGATTGTCAAAGTATAAGAAAGACGTTCAACACGGTCACCCTGGAATGATAGCCCAGCCAGGACCACTGCCATCACTATAATCATTTGGGGAATTGTTCTTAAATGTCTCTAAAACTAGATTGTAGGAACACATAAAAATATCTTAGGACTTTTTAAGAAAGATTTTATTTATTTATAAATAAATTAATACTTTATAATATAATTTAATATAATATAATTACATAATTTATATAATAAATAAATAGAGAGAGAGAGCACAGGCAGGGGGAGCAGCAGAGGGAGAGGGAGAAGCAGGGAGCCTGACGTGGGACTCCATCCCACGACTCTGGGATCACGACCTGAGCTGAAGGCAGACGCCTAACTGACTGAGCCACCCAGCATCCCAAAAATATCTCAGGAATTTGAACCGGACAGGTATTCATTTATTCATTCCTTTGTTCATTTAGTTAATATAAAAAGTGTTTTATTTTGAAAGCCTCCCACTTCACTATGCCCTAAAGAAGCTAATACCACAGATGTAGATGGGTCCTGTTTGCCTCTCCTCCAGACACCCCAAAATGTTTCTTCTAATGTTTCTACAGGGACAATGACATGGGAGCGGGGGCAGCAAGTAGTAAGACAGGAGCGGGGCTGGAGGGCAGTGATGGTGAGGGGTGGAGACTGTGACTAGCCTCCGGTGGAAGTTGACAAAGTAGATCCAAACGGACTCCCAGGACACTCAGCAGGGACCTGGTTTCAAATGCGAGTGTAGAACACTGACCCACAGCTAATTTACTATTTAGGGACGCATGACTCGGAGAACCCCTGAAGTACTGGGAACACTGCACAACCTTTGTAAAATCTAAGCGTGCCTCCTGTCGATAAGCCAGCTTTTCTAATCAGGGCGTTAAGTAGACTTAAGCTACTAAGTTTTTAGACAGCCGGGAAAGGAGAGGAAAGCAGCAGTTAGGGTCTTCATGTGCTCCAGGATCATTCAGAGAATGGCACTTGACAAGAATTTATTGTGGATTTTATGTTTCGAATACGGAGGGAATGGATCGAGGTCCCCGAGCTTTGGCTTTTTTTGTTTTACCACTGACAAATTTGTCTGGCCCAAAGTCACTGAGCAATACTGACTAAATGTTTACCAGGCCCTTTAGCGTGTGTTAATTTTCCTATATACAGTTTTTTAAAACTCTGACATCCACTTAACTCTGTGTCTTGTCTTTTTCTTTTCACAGTATAGTATTCTACCAGGCTCTCACATCTTGTTGAATGTTATTTCTAGTTAATTATGTTCTAAGTTCTACTGGGCATTAGGTAATTCTTCTAGGAGTAAACACGAATTAAATTGAAATGTTGGCAGAGCCATGCCCTCTGTCCTGCCATATGGATTTTGTGACCGGAATGGTACCAACCCTAGATATTTAACGGATTAGACTCAGGAAGTAGAGATGATACTCTAAGGGCTCCTGAGCTGTTTCCAGGTGGCGCAGCAAGGGTTACAACTAACCAGTGGCTGATCTTCTGCAGATGTGCGTAGTGGACAGAGTTTGAGAATCTCAGACTCCTCATCCTGCTTCTTTCTAGGTAAGGAACGAAAGCCTTCCCTCCGCAGCCAAATGACTCTACAACATGACTGAGAATCAGCACTTGACACTTCGAGGCACATAAGAATAACTTCCCGCGGTACCTTTCAGAGAGAATGTTAGAAGTTTAAGCCATATTCTCCCACAAGGTAGACCTTCAGCTTCCTGTAGTCAGTGAAAACACACAGCAGGCTCTCTGTCCTGGTCAGTTTCTACTCAGTTGCTTAATAGGACTATCCACCTGGCCAAGACTAGTTATCAATAAACCACAGACTACGTGTTGCAGGCTTACTAAATGTGTAGCGTGATGCCCACGTGTTTGTTTGTTTGTTTTTAAGATTTTTATTTATTCATTTGACAGGATGCCCACGCGTTTTTGACTTTCAAAAGAAATAGGCACCGCACCAGGAGGAGTCCTGCTCACTTGAACTGGACGGTGGTGGGTGTCTATCTCCAAATTCCCACCTCGGTTCCAGCATTCCCTTTGTCTGACCTTAAAGACACCTCAGAACGCCAAGTTCCCAGACTTTCCCCTGGTCCAGTCAGGCTCCGTGTCCCAGAGCACACCACAGCTCTTGGCGTGCACGTTTGTTTACCCCCAGCTCCTGATCCTGAAGGAAATAGGGAAGCACAGCCAGAAGCTGCACCTCGAGCAGCTCTCAGGTTACGTGCTCACTGGCCCTTTGTGCTTCTTCTCTCTGAGTCCCAAATCCCTGGGGTTGCACAAAAGGTTGAGGCTGTGTATAAGCAGGATCTAGCTGTTCTGGTGTCCTTACCTTCTTTCCTCTTTGTACTCCTGGAAGGAAGTCTCTGATATAAGATGACCAAAAAAAAAAAAAAAAAAAAGGAATAATGGAATGTTGCCTAAACCCAAAGTTTGCATTACAGTTTTTTGCTTGCCTAGAAGCCAGTACAAATGAAAGGTGACGTCAGATGGCACCCTCTATTTAACAGATGCTTTGAGAAGGGTCTTGTTACTGGACCCCTTGCGCGAAAACCAAATGCCCTCCTCATTGCATTTTACTTATTTATGTTTAAGAAGATTCTAATTAATTATTTATTTATTTAGAAGGAATGGGGGGGGCAGGGACAGAGAGAGAGACTCTCTCTCTTTTTTCAGATTTACTTATTTGACAGAGAGAGAGAGAGGCAGAGAGAACAATAAGGGTAAACAGCACAGGGAGCAGGAGAAGCAGACTCCCCACTGAGTAGGGAGCCCAACGCAGGGCTCGATCCCAGGACCCTGGGACTATTACCTGAGCTAAAAGCAGACACTCAACCGACTGAGCCACCCAAGTGCCCTAGAGAGAGAGAATCTCAAGTAGACTGCGCTGACTCTGCGCTGAGCATGGAGCCTGATGTAGGGCTCAATCTCACAACCCTGAGACAATGACCTGGGCCAAAATCAAGAGTCAGACGTTCAACCAACTGAGCCTCCCAGTCATTGCATTTTAGAGATGACAAGGGCTACAGAGTCTTTTTAAAAAATGGATGTGGGGTAAGGCCGAGTCCTGGGCTGCAGGGCTCAATTCTCCCCCTAACCCTGCACATTTTCTCCTGTTTCTCTGAAGCCTGTGTGGCTGTAGAGGGCTGGAGAACCAGTTTTTCAGAGACTTGCAGAACTGCAAGAGACAATGAGACTTCTGACTGTGTCTCTTGCCTCTGGCCCAGATTACACACTCATCAGTTTAAGTGGACAAATAGGAAATTCTCCTTATTTTGTTCCTATACTCCCCATTTCTATGTTGACCTCTCACTGATTTTTATTTTAATGGTAGTGGTGAGAGAGGGTGAATTAGTTTCTTTTTAAGAAAAATTCTGGAGTAAAGGTAAAGTCTAAAAAATTATTGTCTGGAATTTGATACTAGATAGTTGATGGTCATAAATAACCAGCATTCTGGCAAATAGGGCTCCAAGTCTGGCAAGAGGAAAGAGGGAAAAGAGGTCCTATTTCATGAGTTCCCCCCATTCCTGGCATCTCTCAAACACTTTACAGAATGTCACCAGAGTGCTGAGCGATAGGAAGTCAGATATTTGTGGAAGTTAAGGTTCAGTTAATCACAGTATTTCACAGTATCCTTTTTTTTTTTTTTTTTTTTTTGCTTGGAACTATCTAAGAACTCGTTTGGAGGTTCTGGCATGGGAATGAAGCTATTCTACTCCTTTTCCCTTGACCAAAGAATGGTCCTCTTCTATCAGGGAAGGTCATCCTCTTGGACTTATGGAGCACACAGCTTCACGAGGGAAGCACATGGAGCAGAAAGAGAGGAAGGATGCACCCACCTAGCCAGCCAGATCAGCTGCATCAACCCTAGCAATCAGTGGGGCGACAGATGCCACAGCCAGATTGCTCTCACAGCCTGCTTGGAGCTATCTGAATCCAAAACCCCAGAGAGCCTTTGTACCAAGCTACTACAGAATGGGTCTTCCTGCCCTTTTCTGCTGTATCTGCACTCATGATGTGCTTTACCCATAGCATCGAATGGCATATATTCTCTAAGGTAATCCTCATAGCAGCTGGATGAATCCATGAGAAAACTCAGGCTTGGGGAAATTAAGTCTTTTCCAGGACATGGAAGAGCTGAGATGGAATGGCTGTCCCAGTCCTGTGTGACTCCAGGACCCTGCTTGTCTACAGGACCACTGCATCCTCAGGCAACATTTGAAAGAGGATTTTATGTATGTTAATAATTTGAGGCTGGGGCACCTGGGTGGCTCAGTGGGTTAAGCCTCTGCCTTCGGCTCAAGTCATGATCCCAGGGTCCTGGGATCGAGCTCCACATCGGGCTCTCTGCTCAGCAGGGAGCCTGCTTCCTCCTCTCTCTCTCTACCTGCCTCTCTGCCTACTTGTGATCTCTCTCTGTCAAATAAATAAAAAAAAATTAAAAAAAATAATTTGAGGCTAGGTTAGACCCAGGAGCATAGAGCGGGAAGGGCTCTGTGATGGAGAAGACATGTGAATGAAGTCAAGGAGGAAAGAGTCATGCTTTACTTGGAGAGTTGAACAAGGTTCACAGAGATGGATGGATTTATTTATTTATTTATTTAACTTATTTATTTGATTAATTCATTTATTTAAAGATGTATTTATTTATTTGAGAGAGGGAGGGCGTGGGGTGACAGGTAGACGGAGAGAGAGAAACTTAAGCAGATTTCCACTGAGCACACCCAGGCAGGGCTCGATCTCACAACCCTGAGATTAGGACCTGAGCCGAGATGAGAATCAGACACTTAACCCACTGAGCCTCTCGGGTGTCCCTGTCTGTGTTTGTCTTTGTGTTTGTTTGTTTTTAATTTTGTTTATGTGTTTGTTTTTTTGGGTAGCATATATTTTAGGCACTGTTCAAGTGCTTAGTCTGCATCCCAGGACCAGTTTCTCCACTTGATCCCCACTCTGTCTGCAGTCCACAAACATATTTCTCTTCTAATCCATCATCTCATTTAATAGCAACAACAGGCACCTCTGTGCTCTTTCCCTCTGCCTTGTTTCCTTTCTCTCTCTCTCTGTCTCCCACCTTACACTCAATTCAGTGAATTCTGGTGGGTCGTCTTCCCACAATACACCTCACCAGCTCTGCTTCCACCACTACTCTATATGCCACTGCCATGTTTCTCCTAAGACATCACCCAAGTTTCCTTACTATTATCATGCATAGCATCTAGAATGTTTCTTTTAAAGCATAGATCTCATCATACTTTTCCCCTGGAAAAAAATATTCCAGAAGTTTCATACTGAGTAGAACAAAATCTGAACTTCTGTGAGTTTACAAAGCTCATTGTAATCCAGTCCTTGTGAACATATATGGCCTTAGTTTCTCTCTGTGTCTCTCCATAACTCTGTCTCTCCATATTATCCACACTGGCCTTTCTGTATCTTGGTATGTTAAGAGTCCTCCAGCTTTAGGGCGTTTAATTTACACTGCTTTTTGCATAGAATCATTTCCCTTCCTGACTGCCATATGCCTCCCTTTCTTTCATCAGATTCCAGTTCCAATATCCTCTTCCCACAAGGGTCTTCTCTTAGTATTTGTTGTGGGTTGAGTTATGTCCTCCATAAAGATATGTTGAAGTCCTAACTCCAGAACCTGTAAGTGTGGTCTTTGAAAATAGAGTCTGCAAATATAATGAAGTTCAGATGAAGTCATACTGGATTAGGGTGGGCTCTCATCCATTAATGGGATCCTCATAAGAAAAGGGAAAATGTGGACACAGAGGGGAGGACCACATGAAGAGGAGGGCAGAGATTGGAGTGCTGCATCTAACAAGCCAAGGACTGCCAGGGATTTCCAGCAACTGGCAGAGGTAGATGAGGCAAGAAAGGATTTCTCCCCTCGAGCCTGCAGACACAGCCTGGCCCTGCCAACATCTTGATTTTGGACTTCTAACCTCCAGAACTGTGAAAGGATAAATGTCTGCTGTTTTACAAAACTCAGGTTGGAATAATTTCTTTGGCAATCCTGGAAATTAATACAGAATTCAAGCAAAAGTTTGCCCCAGCTATCTCTCCATCCCATAACCCTATTTTATCTATAACACTTAGGACTCTCTGAAATTATTCTTATGTTATTATATATGGAATTCATGGCTCCATAATATCTGTACCTATATATTTATACTTATAATATTTATATATTATATTTAATATATATAAATTTATATATTTATCTGTAATAATATATAAATTTATATACTTATAAATTCTACTTAAATGTGCTTCGATACAATATAAAATGTATTTTTGTGGGGCACGTGGGTGGTTCAGTGGGTTAAAGCCTCTGTCTTCAGCTCAGGTCATGGTCTCAGGGTCCTGGGATCAAGCCCCACATCGGCTCTCTGCTCAGCAGGAAGCCTGATTCCTCCTTTCTCCCTGCCTGCCTCTCTGACTACTTGTAATCTCTATCAAATCAATAAGTAAAATCTTTTAAAAAAGGTATTTTTGTAAATTTATATATTTATATATATTTATTATCTCTTTTCATGTATACATAGTAAATATATGTGTATATATACATTATATATATATATAAAATATATGGATATTTGCAACACAAAATTTGTCTGTCTTGTTCTTCCACCACCTAGAGGATTGCCTGTGTGTGACAAGGCTACACAGGTATCTGTTGCATTAATGTGTGAAGTTTTTCATTCAGTAGCAGAACTATGCTCAGCTGCCCTTGGAACAAAGACTTTATACTAAATGCTGCAACCTCTTCCCTCAATGAAGACCTGTCTCAGGTGAAAAATACATCAATACTTGTTTTGATAAATCAGATTCTATGAATGCAGAACTCAGGATCTATTCCATTTATACAAACTCCCAGGGAGGTGAAGAAAATCATAAAGATGCGATTTTTATCAGTTAAGGCATATATATGTTTCAGTGGGATTCTTATCGCAAAGTTCTGGATTTGAGATTATAACAATAACTAGTTATCCCAAAAGGCATTGAAAACGTAAGCTAAATCAAATATCTGGGGTGAAGAGACCCAATTACTTTCCTTTTACCTGTTCCCTTTGCTGATAAACTGAAACAGGAAATCCCCAAACAATTATGATCTCCTGTGACTTGGCAAAAATAAGTTCATTTTTGAATCTGAGTTTAGGTTTGGCTAAAATGAGCATAGCAGTTTCTGCTCTAATTATCATGTGATCTGCTTAATTAAGTTTGTACTAAGGTCACCTTCTGTTTCCTAGGTAGAAAGCCTTGCAGATGTGTTGAGCAACAGGTGAGTCTTAACATAGAAAAATCAAGTTTGTTCCAGTGGGCAAAGCTCACGCTTCAAGAATCAAAACCATCTGATTTCTATCACAATGCACTACATGATCACGGGTCAATAACTTTGATTTTCTGAGCATGAAGTATCATTGTGTTTCCTCTAACTTGTTACTTATAAAAATTATCATAAAAGTGAAGAGACTAATAACAATCTAAAAATATTTTAAAAATGCCAAAAAGAGAAATCAGTCATAGTCTCATCAACCTCAAATAACAACTGTGACCATGTTTTTATCTTGTTCCAGTTGGTTTTGTGTGTACATATTAATTAAAAATACATGCACAGAAGTATGGGTATGTTTCTGAGAAAATTAAGAACATAAGGTATACAATAAACAGGTGTTGTATCCTGCTTTCTTTGGGGGCTATATAAATGTTCATTTCTTTTATTCACATTCTATAAATTTTGTGTGTGTGTGAATATGGCTTTAAATGATTGCCTAGGGACACCTGGGTGGCTCAGTTAGTTAAGCGTCTGCCTTTGGTTCTGGTCATGATCCAAAGGTCCTGGGATTTGAGTTCAGTGCCGGGCTCCTTGTTCAGCAGGGAGACTGCTTCTTCCCCCCTGCTTGTGCGCTCTCGCTCTCTCTCTCTCTGACAAATAAATAAATAAAATACTAAAAAAAAAGATTGCCCTAAATTTAATTACACCAGTATACTATAAATTAGCAAGCAACTTTTTGTTGAAAATCTAATCTACTGCTAATTTATAAATGACATTTCAGTAAATATTGTTCATAAATCTTTGTGTACATCACTGATTATTTCCTTGAGGTAAATTCATATAGGTGGAATTGTAGGGTCAATTTTTTGTCTCCTCTTCCTTCATACAATGAAGTCCTAACTCCCAGTAGCTCAGAAAGTGAACTTATTTCAAAATAAGTTCATTATATATGTAATTACTTAAGATGAGGGCATTCCAAAGGAGGGTGGGCCTTTATCCCAATATGACTGGTACCCTTATAAAAGGTGAAATTTGAACATGGACACACATACAGGGAAGGTGATATGAAGACACAGGGAGAAGTCAGCCACTTACAACAAAGGAGAGAGATCTGGAATAGATCCCCCCTCACAGCCCTCAGAAGGAACCAACCCTGCTGTCATCTTGATTTTGGACTTCCAGCCTCCAACACTGTGAGATGATAAATTTCTGTCATTAAGTGACCCATTGTGTGGTCCTTTGTTATGGCAACCATAGTTCACTAAGAAAAGAATAGTTGAAATAGACAATCTCATTCAAAAAGTAAAGAAATGAGAGGCACATAGCAGTGATTGTTTCATGGCAACATGTACTGAAATCTATCCAGGCGCATATCACCAGTTTCTTAATTTGACTCTCCTGAGGTATGACTTTGTCGATTTTATCTCTGTTCTCAGAACTCTAAGCTCTTCACTCTGGGACACCCCCCCCCCCTTCTTCCTAAGGCATGGTCCATTTTTGTAGTTGACTAGCTTTGCCAGCCTGCTTCCTGCTTCCTGGACTTAGAGATCCACTTTTTATATCTATTATTTTTAATCCAAGCTAACAGTACTTCTGCTAGTACAATTATATCAAGTATTTTTTATAGGTATTCTCTAAATCTTATTAGGGTTTATTGCACTAGACAAAATCCACACCTACCCATCTCTAGCTTGGTTTGAGAGTCTGGATTCTGTGAGACAAACAGCCTTGTTTGTTAGACACCTTTTGGTATAGTTCAGAAGACTTAGCCTATCCTCAAATCCTTTTGAAGTTTTAAAGATTTTATTTATTTATTTGATAGACAGAGATCACAAGTAGGCAGAGAGGCAGGCAGTGGGGGAGGGTAAGCAGGCTCCCTGCTGAGCAGAGAGCCCGATGCGGGGGCCCAATCCCAGGACCCTGGGATCATGACCTGAGCCAAAGGCAGAGACTTAACCCACTGAACCACCCAGGCGCCCCTCTTTTGAAGTTTTAACAAACAGACTTACAGCTATGGCCCTGATTTGTTCTTTTTTCTGACGTTATTTCTTTGAGAATCTTTTGCCATCTAGAGTAGCTAGAAATCAGAAATGGTTTTATTTTCAAATCCAGAAGGGTCTGACATCTTCACATTTCTTCAAAGTTCTGCTTGAAAGTAGACATATTACTTTATTTTAGCTAATCTCTTTCTACTGATAGCTTATCATATGTGATTATAAGAAATTGGGCATTTTCAGACTTCCACTGAGAAATCTCTTTACCCAAACCCTTCATTTCATTAGTCATATTTCCTATTTTCCAAGTTACTAGGCCATATAGTATTGTCAAAATTTCTGCCGTTACATAATACAGCTTTCCTTTTCTTCAGCATTAAATAACAAATTTCTCACTGTCTTTAAGGCTTAGTAAAGTCACCATGGACATTGTAGTTTTTACCCACTGCACAGTCCTAAAGACAATGCCATATGTTTCAGTTTTAAGTCCTAACAGTACTCCAATTCCAGACACTAATTTAGGTATCAGATAGGGTTTGATCAAGGAAACAGAACTAAGAATGACATAGAATAAGGGATTTATTATAGGAATTAGACCTTATTCATTCAGAGGAGTTGGTGCAGAAATCTATTGGGAGACTGTTTACTCTGACTCTGGTGGTGTGACTAAAATTCTTATAGGTCAGAAAGACCAAAAGTCAGGAAGAAAAACTAAAATTGAATTGAGGAGGAGTGAAGAAAAATTGGAACCTTGGGGTCAAATTGGAATCCACATGTATTAACTGCAAACCATATCTCTTGCACCTTCTGACTTCAGTGACTTTAGGGACTTGTAATGGAACTAGTGTCCTTTGCCACAGAGTCATACACACCCACACACCTGACTTACGACTCCAAGAAGAAACAAGACCTAGTAGAAGCTGGAGGCGTAGAGGAGCAGCAAGCCCAGCTGCTTCCTCATTACCACAAGATAAGTCAGTAGACAAAGATATTAACTGGGAGATGACATGGCAGCTGGCGCCCTACACCCTTAGAGTGTAATGGCCACTGTGTCACTTGAGCCTTCCAGTAAAAACTGCTGCAGTGGGAGGTGATTGGCTCTGTGCATGTAACTGAAGGCAGTAGGAGGTTACACATTGATTTAAGTCTGATTTCTGGAATCATGATTCACACAATGCACTTTTTATTATGAGACTAAATTCTAAGAGGAAGTGAATCTCTTGATGTAATGGTTTTCTTCCCATTAATAGGACAACCAGGGATTTTTTTTTTTAATGGATTTTCAACTTCTGCTTTGGCTGCAGGAAGCTCAAACTTAAATTGTGATGTTCAGTTTTTTGTAATTATCTTTGGTCAGTGTTTTCTGGTTTAATAACTGCTTTCCCTTCATTATTGCTTTTTTAAAACATTTGAGCATTATTTTAATTATTTAGTACTTAATTTTGTAGGCCATCTCAAGTAACTTCTGGAAGTAGGTTGAGTATAAATATAGTAGTTCTTGTGGTAGTTGTACTGTTGGCAAGGACTTTCTCTCTCTCAGTTGACTCTTCAGTTTTCCTGTCTTCCTCCCTCTCTCTCTCTTCCTCTTTCACCTTTTCCTTTCTGTCTTGTTTGCAAACCTCAGTTCTTACAATTGAGAAAGAGATCTTAGATTAACTTCAGGTGTGGTTGTATAATATGTCAAGGGAACAAAGTCTAAGGGCTCATTTCACTCAACAGAATTTCCATACAATGAGGAAGATAGTAGAAAGCCCCAGAAAAAGGATGGCTTTTCCATTGAGCACCATAAACCAGAGGCTTCCGTTTTGTCAACCAGTCTTCAGCTTTTCCTTATCTTATTGAAGCGTAAGTTAATCACATTATGCAAAACCAGGAAGAAAATAATATGATGAATTTTAGATTCTCATTGGGAATTAATAGTCTGATACTTCCCATAAATTCAGTGCCATATCTTGAGTTCTTAATAGCGCAGTACATGACAAGATAAATTGCTACTGACTTTAAGTAAATTACAGAGTTTTACCAATCTTAGAAACAAAGCTGAAATATGTGACATTTCCCAAGTGTTCACAAAGCAACACGAAAGAATTTCCAATTAACGTGGAAGAAAATGGCAACTGTGAACCTACACACAGGTCTTGCTTCATGCTCTTTTCAAACCATCTCCTTGCCTAGAATATTTTTGTACAGGTCATAGAAATGGAGGCGGAGGATGCATACAGTCAACTATACAGACACATACTCCCTCTCTTTTGTAATTTGAAGCCATTTCTGTTCACAGGCATGTAGCTTTATCTAGCCAAAAAGCAATAATGTAAACAGGGTCAGGAAGAGGTGCATACACTGTCTTTTTTAAATTGTTTTTAAAGTATTTCTCCATCCCTCTTGGTTATTGCTCTGTTAGACACCAAGTTATCTCCCACAGTAACTTACATAGTCCACAGTAGGTATTAGATGAATTCATTAAATTGTGTGTATTTCTGTGTGTGTGTGTGTATGTGTGTGTGTGTGTGTGTGAGGTAGTGAAAGAGGAGAAAATTTGGTTTGGTGATGTGCTCCAAGTGATACCACCAGCAAAAAGGACTGAGCGAAAGTCTTTGGCCACCAAAACACAAAATCAGTTCCATGTAAACAACAGCTGGAAAACTGAAGTGATGAAAAAAAAAATTCAGGCTCCAAGACATAATAACAGCATAAAATGACATACTTCCAATTCTTTTCTTCTTATCAAAAAATAGATTGGAAAGCCTCTTTTTCTGTCTTTTATTTATTTTTTCTCAGCTCTTTTTTGTAACAGAGAATAATGACCTTTATGTTCAATGACCTAAATAGTTAGACCATGGAGGCAGGTAATCAGGAACAATGAAGGTCTGAATATTCCAGTTTGACTGTGAAGAGAAAGATCCACAGTAAGAACTAACTGGAGGGGCACATGGGTGGTACAGTCGGATAGGGGTCAGACTCCTGGTTTCAGTTCAGGTTGAGATCTCAGGATCCTGAGATCGAGCCCTGCACTGGGCTCTATACTTAGCACAGATTCTGCTTGGGTTTCTCTCTCCCTCTTCCTCTGCCTACCCACCCCCTGCACCATGCACTCAATCTCTTTCTCAAATAAATAAATCTTAAAACAATGATAACAACAACTGACTAGAACACAATGCCATTGGGACGTCTGGGTGGCTCAGTTGGTTGGACGACTGCCTTCGGCTCAGGTCATGATCCCGGAGACCCGGGATCGAGTCCCGCATCAGGCTCCCAGCTCCACGGGGAGTCTGCTTCTCCCTCTGACCTTCTCCTCGCTCATGCTCTCTCACTGCCTCTCTCTCAAATAAAGAAATAAAATCTTAAAAAAAAAAAAAAA